>UXGC01002735.1:0-10301 GCA_900480045.1 Eurytoma adleriae
GATCGTCGTTAGGTCAGACTTCTAAATAATAGTTTCCTAAGTAGTATGATCGTCCTTAGGTCAGACTTCTAAATAATGGTTTCCTAAGTAGTATGCTCGTCGTTAGGTCAGACTTCTAATTAATAGTTAAATAAGTAGTATGATCGTCGTTAGGTCAGACATCGTTATGATACCAGTTTTGAAAAATAGACGAAAAATTTATTTATTCTCTTAATCCAATAAATTAATATTTATTGTAAATATAACTACTAACCATTTCAAAATGTCGATAATTTTGCTAAAATTGCACTCAAAAATAAATTCTTGATTATTAAAGAAATGTTTAAAATTCGATTACAAAAACAGAATAAACTTGCTTCAGTCATTTTTTCATAAAGCCATAAATATTGATTCAATAATTTCTTTTTCCTTGTTATTTATTCATTTTAATTTCTATCATTGTACCAACTATTTTCATGAAATTTCATGCATGTAATTTAAATAAAAAATTTAGTATTCGCGAAAAAAGAAATGCAGACGAGGCAATTTGCACACGTCAGCGATGCAATGCGGGATTAAAAAATGCAGTCAATTAGCAAGCTAAATTTTAATCTTTCAAATGTCTGAATCCCCTGCTAAATATGCGAGCGGTGTAAGTCAAGAAATAATTTGGAAACTTTCCAAGACGTCCAGAAAGCCGAAAGGTATTTCGCGTATTACGATTATGATTTCCATTCTCCTCCGGAGTGATTAAAAACTGTGTTAACATCCCATTTTCCCTCGGCCCAATTACCAAAACTTTTCAATCTATATATATTAGGTTTGGCGAGTCTAGACCGAGTCGAAATGAGATTTTGCCTCAAAAAATTTCGGCGAGATGTCGTTTTATCTCGAAAAGTATCAAGAAATTCTGTCGGGATTTTTTACATCGTGACGAGACGAGAAAATGTTGAACCTCTCCTTGTCTCTTACAAGCCTAATATACATCCCCCCAATCCAAAATCTAATCTGTAACTACGCGACGATCATCTCCCCGCGTCAAGACCAGTTTCAGTCCTCGCAGTCAAAACGATCGCTTCCCCGCCACTACTCTATGCTAATCCCCCGTGTCTCCCGCTGCGTGGATGCGACGGGCGCGTGGATCGACTCACCCCGAGTTCCCGAAGTTTCTCCCGCTCGTCGAGGTACTGCTCGAGCAGGTAGGTCTGCAGGCCGTCGAACATGAGGCTGTGCCGCTTGCTGAGCCGCTTGAGCGCCTCGGCGGGCGTCAGTACGGTGTAGGGGCCGCCGTAGCCCGCGGGCACCCGCTCGCCGTAGCCCACCGGATCCTCGTAACTCTCCGTGTCCTGCAACTGCGTTCGATTTTCCCGTCAGGCATCTATGAGTCATGGGGGGCTCTTTACGAGCCGGGGGGCGACGACGCGGCTCGCGTCTTATTTCCAGCCCGCGCGGAGGATTGTAAATTTGGATTAATAATGGACGGAGCGAGGAAAGGCACTTTTGTGCCGTCTGTGACTGGATGCGACCGGAGTTTATTGTTTGAGAGGGGTTTATGTGAATATTTATCGTACTTAGGGATGCGGATGATTTTTTTTGTGGCTTTTAAATTACGAACGCAATGTGGGTGTTGGACGTAGAAAGCTAGAGGATGACTCTTATTTTTGACGTTATGTTAAATTAGATTTATGATGGATTCAGGTTTTCTTTTTAAATGGTAAGTAACCCTTAGATATTTTTTTATCATAAGGTTTTTCGAAGGATAAATCAAATTTGATGATGACCTCTTGAACTTGAATTTAATTTTGACATTGATGGTTATTTGTTTTGAAAGTTTATTAATAATCTATACCTCTGGTAGAAAATTCACCATAAATTGACCATAATTGGTCAATAAAGAAGGTAATTGACCATAAATTGACCAATTTATGATTAATTTTCTACCAGGGACCCCACACTACAAAAAAGGATTTAGAGAATTTCATATTTTTAAGATGCATGTAATGAAATTGCAGCTTTACGATGTTGGGTGACAGAGGGTGGGATGGTCTGTCAATGACCTTGACTTCAATCTTCACTTTTATTTTCAGTCATATGAAGGATGTACATAGGAACCACTTTTTGATTTCACATTTTGAAAATGCGAAAAATTTTTTGTTCAAATAAGTAGACACTATCTGAGTTAAAATCACTGTCCAAAATGTCAAATAAAGAAAATTTCCAACTTTCATTTTGAACCATATGGCTCACTTGGATCCCTTACGTGGATACTTACATTTGAATGTAAAATTTCTCCCTTTTTCAGAATGTGCTTTTAAAAAGCAGAAGTTAACATTCAAATTGAATGTGAATGTCAAGATCACTCACTCTAGTTGCTCTTTAAAAAAGATGATCTAGTAGAAAATTAAAAAAATGTGACACTCAAATATAAATTTTAATTTTACATTTTCCACAAAAAAATAATGTTTCGAACTAAAAATTACTTTCAAGACATAACTAAGGCAAAATCCAAAGAGTTTGTTATCGTACCTCGTTTTTCTCGATCTCTTTCTTGGGATCATCAGGGATGTGATTGAGCATCTCCGGCTGACTGACTTGGAGCTGCGTTTCATTCTCGGCAATCAAAATCTCCTTCTGTGTACTCAGTTCCTTTTTCACCGTCGGCATTCGCTTGTCTTTCGTTGCTTTATCCTCGGACCCCGTCTTTTTCCCCCTCTTGAACTCCAGCAAATCGCTAACCTGAATAATTTTTTTTCCACGTCTCATGAATCCGGAAATTACTTGAAAAATTTAACGAGCTGAATTTATGATTTACTACCATTTCGCTTTTTTATGAGTTGTAATAAAATTTTTGGAAGATTTTATTACGGACGGTTAATCTTGCGATATAATGACTAGAAGAGAAAATCGTTACGTTGTAAATTTAAAAAATTGTAATTTCTATTGTTATGAAAAATTATGTTATATATTTTAATTGTGTATTTATTTCATTTTACTTTGTTTGACTGGCTTAGTCAATCAGAGCTTAAAAAATGAGATTTCTAATTTGCTCTTCTAAATAATAGTTTCCTAAGTAGTATAATCGTCGTTAGGTCAGACTTCCTTATGATGCCAGTTTTGAAAAATAGACGAAAAATTTTGTTATTCTCTCAATCCAATAAATTAATATTACGAGTTTTATTCACGGGAATCTTTGCCTTTGTTAATTAATACAAATATTTAACAAGATGCATGCTAAGCTCATAAAATAACAAAATAAACTTTAGTAATGATTCAATTTAATTATTTATAGTTTTAAAATTTTTTAATTAAATTAATTCTATTAAAACATTGTTTAATAAAAAATCATAATTTTAATAAAATTTAAGTAAATCACGATGCTTTTAACAATTTATCCGAAATATTATCCATTGTGTTTTTAAATGAATTTTCAAACCGCCTATAATACTAAATTAATTATTTTGCCTAATAATAAATAATTGTATCTAAAAAGTTGCATTTTATTTCATGTTTCACAATGTTCGTCGCATCTTCAAAATTGAAAAGGATAAAAGCCATAAAACGTCCGCCCGTTTTTCCAGCGTCACGTCATCTTTCGAGCGTCGGCGGCGGCAACAGGACGATATTACCCCTAGAAACTTTTCGCTGTAGCCGTAAAACGCGCAAATTCATCTAATAAAAATGCAAATAAACCGCAAATAAAACATCAAACTCCATACATCCGCGTGGTAATTTCACCCTCCCCGGCGCAAGCAAACGTTGACTCTCCCTGAATTACCCGGCATAATCCTCCTCCTCTCCCCCCCGGCCCTCCCGAAGGTACATCGGCCGCAATTGTGGCACTTTGCGCGTGTTTGCGCCTCGGGCGTTTGTCTAGGCCGCCCCGACCGACGGAAGGAACTTTTCCGCGCGGAATTTTTCCGCAAACACGCTTCCTTCGTTCCTCCGCCGGGATATTCGGCGGTAATTAAAGGAGACGCGGGGGCGGGGGAGGGGCTCCTTCTTCTTCCTCTTTTCTCGGACGATTTAAGGGAGATGCCAGGGTTTCCGCGAGCGCAATTTTCTCCTCGACTTAATAACCCGTTTGTCGCGCACGACCCGTTGTCCTACCCGCGCTTTGTCGCGACGGGCGTCTTTGTGCTCCATTCCGACCCCTGCGCGCACCCCTTGGTCGTTTGTGCTCGCGGGGTGTCGATGTCCTTGCTGCAAAAACTCGGCGGAGGACCGTTTGAGGGAAAAAAACGCGTGGATTCTCTCGAGTGAAAACGCTGAGTTTATTTTAAGGTTTCCTGTTGCTGCGGCTTTTTTGTGCTGGAAACTACGTTTGATACTCTAGGAATATTCTTATTTAATTTTATGTATATACGTAAAATTTGATACTAGAAAATTATTAGGACTGTTTATTATTATTTTATTTTTTTTTTATTAAAATTGAAAAATTTGCTATTACGGTATAGCGAACACGATTATTTAAGAATAATTATTTATGACATAATTTTTAAAAGGAAATTTCAATTTTTCTTTCAGAAAATAAATATCAAACGTAGCGAAAAGGAAAACTGACTTTCATTTTTTGATCTTTTATTAAAGTGTACATAAAATTTTCTTTGAAAATATAGTGAAGCTATAGTCAAAATGAAATCCCGCATGCTGAAGTGAATGGAAAGTGCAAAAAATCATTTTCCTTTCCGCCTTTTACGAAAAATGCATATTTTATAAAGTACGAGGGATAATCTTTTATCTGCCGTATTTTAATATATTTTTAAATATTTCTGACGAGAGATTATTTCTTTTAAGTAATGCAAGAATCTGCTACGTTTCTTGCATTACTTAAAAGTTTCTAAAAGATTTTGCATATATTCTAAGTGTTAACGTGGTTCTATAGTTATTTAAAAAAATTGTACTGACACAAATATGAAAATTTTTAGTTGTACTTATCAGGCACTAGAGTATATTTTGCACTTTATTTTGATGCTGATAAGGTTCGAGTAAGAGTTTATGTGAAGTCGTTTTACACTTTTTACGGGATACTTGCTTTTACGTATCATCAAGCTTCGTTACCTCGTATCATCTAATCACGAAATGATAAAAAAGTATACTGTAATTTAGATATAATTGAAAGTAATGTTTACTTCATCAAATTAAATAAATAAATAAAAAAAAGTAGGTAATTCATGTCTTCGTTAAAGTAATATAACGATCACTGTGGCAATACCTCCTTATCTGTTGGTTTCTCTGAGCTCTGATCCATCGAGTCTCCCTCATTCTTTGCCGCTTTACCTGCCCGGGTGTCTTTGGCAGCGACGGCGTGCAGTTCATCGACGTACTCGTCGTCGCTGTCGTCCTCTAAACTGGCTGGGTCTTCCTCGTCGTCGTCGTCCTCCTCCTCCTCGCCGTCGTCCTCCCCAGTGTCATCCTCCCCACCTCGGTCCTCGTCGTCGTCGTCGGATTCAACGGAGTCGTCCGGCTCCTCCGAACTTCCCAGCGGCGCGGTCAGTGTGCGTCGACCGCTAGCGTCACTCGAGTTGGACCGGATTGTCAGGAGATCCTATAGATACGATGTGTAATCCAGGGGTATTAATTTTTTTAAGATACTGTGGGAGTACATGAGTTTTTGATTGCGGATCTTTCCGAGACTTTGGAAGCTGAATTTAATGCGAAAGAAGACAGTAAGGTCTATATGAAGAAAGTAAATTTTTAAAGATTTATTTTGTTTATTAAGACTTGAAGTTTTCATCATAACTTAATGTCGCATTGATGTCTTTTAGATTCAATTCTTATGTTTTTTTTAAGAATCAATGAAAACAATGCAGATTTTTAAGGATGACCTTCAAGACAGTGAAGAAATGAAAGCAATAGTCTTCACGAAATTTCGGCACTTCATTCAAGATCCAACGTC
This sequence comes from Eurytoma adleriae, assembly GCA_900480045.1. Classification (NCBI taxonomy): domain Eukaryota; kingdom Metazoa; phylum Arthropoda; class Insecta; order Hymenoptera; family Eurytomidae; genus Eurytoma; species Eurytoma adleriae. The sequence continues at coordinate 5,876 of UXGC01002735.1, forward strand.
TCTGAAAAATGTTGATTAAATTATCGTAAAAACCTTAAATATAATACAAGTTCATATGAATTTGTCCTAGAAAAATATAATAAATAATAAAAATCCATGGAAGAAGTTTTAAATGACCTTCAAGAAAGTGAAGAAGAAAGAAGAGAAGAACGCGGTATAAGTCTTCACGAAATACATTGCTTAAATTATCGTAAAGACTTTAAACAATTTTATATCATTATTTCAAAGAATATAATACATATTAAAAATTCGTGGAAGAAGTTTTAAATAAATTTCAAGAAAGTGAAGAAGAAAGAAGAGAAGAACGCAATAGTCTTCACGAAATATCGGCACTTAATCGATTATATCCGAAAATACCCGACATAAATTGCTTAAGTTATCGAAAAACTTTAAATAAGTCTATATCATTCTTTCAAAGAAGAATATAATAAATAATAAAAATTCCTGTAAGAAGCTTTAAAGAAGTTCACGTCTTACCACACTCGGAAATTATCTACTTGATTAATAAGCCCGATATTAAAGTCTACGAATAAAGTTGAAATTAAATATTACTCCAGCATTTTTCACCCCAATTAAAACTTTTTTCCAAGCATTTCTAGAAATTACAAGTCTCACTTTAACCCCCGCACATAATATTCTTAAAAAACGTTCCCGCCGGAACAAAGGAATTTTAACTGTAATGCATTTTACAAAGGGCGCCAGCATTCGAGTGTGCGCTGGCGCGAAAGAAACAAAGTCCGCTGCGGCAGTTTCGGAGGAAAGTAAAAAAAAAGAAAGAAAGAAGAATCTCGAGAAAGTCGGGACGCTAAGCGATTAAAAGCGGCGCGACGGCCGCGCGATTAAGCCGGCGCATTTTTACTTTTCCGCGCGCGAGAGCTAACGATTACAACGCCGTCACTTACCGAGACTGCGGCCCGCGAGGCGCCCGGCTGCTGCTGCTCCTCGCCCCGGCTGCCCCCTGCAACATGAAGACAAAGGTGATTCCTTTAGTCGCTTCTCGCGATGGGAGAAAAAGGGGTGCGTAAGGGGATGTATAGAAAATTGGGGTTGGTCACGAGGCAACAAGGTCTTCTATCAGGGATATTATGGTAAGTAGATAGGGTTCTCTTTTCTAAGTTATAATGTACAATTTACAATACACGTTAACATTTTTCAAAGTAGATTTTAAAGGTTTTAAAAAATTTCTAACTTTTCATTTTTTTTTAAATTTTGTTTTATTGGCATTATTTTTTATATAATATAATGCAAAAACGGTACGAAACATTTTTGGAGAAATTTCAGTAACTTTTATGAGATTACAAGTTAAAATTGCTAGTGATAAACCATCTTACGACGTATGATCGGAAATGTAACCCCGTGTAGTCCCCTGTATGTATATAAATGTACCTCCGCGTGAGAGATGTGATAATAATTTTATTTAATCTTTAAAATCAGCTTGAATTTTGGATAACCGTATTTGAAAAGATTCGACGTAACATTTTTCCTCCTACATACATTATTCTCTGGATTCCTTTAGTATGTCTGACCATATCCAGGGCTTATCTACTTAATGCATGAGGGGGCATTTCCAATGGGTTTGAAAGAGCTACGATTTTATTTTTATATATATTGTGCTTTTTTATTTTTCAAAAGGAAAATAAAGCAACAGTGTATGCTATTTTTTCCAATTGATAAATGGGTAAGTGAAGATAGTAGATCGACCGGGAGGTAAGATTAACGACGCCTTTAGTATGATACAAAGTGCATTTCGTTGCCGCATCAATATACCTTATATTTTGCCGTTTAAAAATTCTGTGGTCATGAATCATGAATTATATTTTTGTAGGAAAATTGTTCAATCATACTATCTTGATATTTATACAATTGATAAAAAAGCACGTATCATCGGTGTTCATTAATATCGTCAAATATAGTAGATATAATAGCTTGATTAATGGTCGAAAGCATTTTATAGAAACGAAAAAAAATTTGATGTGGTAATTATCCTCGACATCTGTTTAGTAATATACATTAATGACAGCAGATGGTGTAACAGTATCTCTACAAAAAGAAGATATGAAGATATTTTATTTATTTATTTATATTTTATTCTTCAGTAAATGGACATAAATACCCTACTTAAGGTAGCAGAAAATATCATAATATCGTTGCTTCCTACGAAGACTAACACATCTAAAAAAAGATCTACTTTAAATTGCTGGTTTTAGAGTATCATTGTTATGATATTCTAAGTTTATCAGGTTCTAGAAGAGTTTACTTTGCTCTAGTGCTTTAAAAAATGAAAAATTAAAATAAGCCTTTTTTGAGAAATGTTCGGTTTCGTAGGAAGCGACGATTTGTTATCTTCGCTAGATGCTACTATATAGTAGCTAATAAAACTATAAACCTGTATTATAGTTATTCTAGGTATACAACATACCATACTGGTAAAAAAACCAAACTTTCAGAAAAAAATTGACACATATTGCCAGCTTATCACTTAATGTCTGACCACCGAAGAAAAGCGTTCCCACAGCGCCGGGACCATATCGATCGCGACGTCGAACGCACCATCGTCGAGAAGCGTGCGCGCGCCCGTCTGCCTCCGCCTACGCATCGCAGTCGGCCCTGTTGCTCGCGGGGTTGGCGTCGGCCGTCGTCGTAATGCGTCACTTCCGTCAGCCGAGCGACTTGGTCGCGATTAATCGCGCGCTCCGCGGCTCCCCTTTGCTACGACTCGTCTTTTGAATTAATAACGAGGTTAGCCCCCCCCCCACCCCCTCCATCACGCAGTCGAGATGTCGCGCGAGCAGAGGTGGCTATTAAAGCGGCTGATGGGCCGACGGGTTCACGAGGCGCCGATTAATCCTACCGCGCGCGCGCCTCGCCTCGCAGCGCGCCGCCTACCCAATTTCTGCGAATGAATGCACCGCGCGTGTATGGCGTTTCAATTATGCGCGCTACAGCTGCTCTGATTGCGATTATAATTGCTGCCGCGCGAGCGAGCGGTACACGTTACTTTTTTTTTTTCTTAATCATTTTAATGCGTAAGGGTGAATGAGGTGCTTGATTGATTCTAAATTCAAGCTGTTTGTCGTACTGTGAAGATATGCTGTAAAAATTTAGATGGTTTTTCAAAGGTGGAATTTCTCGACTAGGTATGATCGTAAGGGCCCCGTGTATGTAATGGGGCGCATGCATGGGCCTGTTACATTAGCTATATGTATTAAAGGGATGCCGTACCCTATCTGACGTCCCGCATAACAAAATTTAAGTTAAGATAAAGTTCACTTCGGTTTACACTAAAAGTTCATTAAGTTTACATTAAGTTCATAATCGTATGGCCAATGAGACTTTTTCAAAATTGCAACAATATCTTTAAGTTTAGTTGTTCCAACTTTTCTCTTAAACCAATTGACCGATTATCATGAAACTTTTTTTAAACTAAAGAATATTTAAAGTTCAATTTCAAAAGCGCTCAACTCATAAAAATGTTTTAACTTTGTAGCTTGTTTTAATCAAGTAAGCGCCATTCACTATATCTTATATGGGATATTAAAATAACGCCTTTAAAATTGTTGTAAAAAATCGAATAAGTAGTGACTGATAAGTGGAAGACACACGTGAGCGAGTCGGAGTACGGTGACGTATAAAACATCGTGGAATTAGAACAAAAATTTTTCGCATGCGTATGAGTGCCGGAGCTCGTGTATGAACAACCGGCGAGGGGAAAATTTAAGAGTGCGCATTATAAGACGGGTCGAGCTGGCGGCGCTGTTGGAGCGTTCGCCGCAGTCGTGCGCACCGAAACGAATAGAGACAAATCAGGACCGTGGACGAAACTGCTTGAAATTTAAATCGAAACGTATCCTACGGCCCCTCGAGTTCCCTCAATATCGAGAGTGCATTCAGATTTCCGATCGTCGGGAAAAAAATTTACCGACTCACCGACGAGTCGAGAGTTCGCTTTATGCACCCCTTTGCGGAAGTTATTTTCCTCGTGTGCACCGGATGCGTTATCACCACTTGAGATTTATTTATGCAAACGTATACATATTTTGCCTTTTTTCCCTTCGTCAAAGTAAAAGTGTTTATAATAACATATGATATTGCCTCTGTGTGGGTGAGTGCATAATATTAGAATAAGGGATTATCGACAGTTTTTATAGTGAAAGAATGATTAAGTGCTTAAATCAAAGATTTCATAAAAAAATTTTACCTTGCCCTGGTAGCCCTGCTGAAAAAATTCAGGTGATAAACCACCTGATGATTTGATACGATTTATCATCTGATAAAACATCTGATGTGTGATCAATCAGGTGATAAATCAGCTGATGTCAGATTAATCAGGCAAAAATCAGCTTGTATTGGATAAATCAGGTGATAAATCAGGTGACGAATCAAATAAATCAGATGAGTTTGGTTTATCACCAGATTTATTACCTGA
>UXGC01002736.1:0-10298 GCA_900480045.1 Eurytoma adleriae
GTATATTTTGTTATATATTAAAAATTTCTTTTTTTAGAATATTTTGTAAAGAAAAATGTAAAGGTGGTGGACCGCCTGAAGTGCAGGGAAGAGAAAGTTTATAAGGGTATTTTACGATATTATTATATTATATTATTTTACGATATTGCAACTTCTAAATAGGCTATAGACAAAATATATCATTTTAAACTACACGGAAAAGATTTTTTATTCGTATCCTACCATTTTTTGTAAGACAATGTATTTTTTGCATTTTTCAAGGTTCGTTCGATCACGTGCGATTTTTCAGGATATTATCATAAAATAATTTTGGAAAATTTCGAAACCTTCGAACGAGAGCTTTAATTTCCATGTTCGTCATATTCTTTTACGCTAATTTTTTATGATTTTATGACGTTCTCTAAACTTAATCAATCGGCGCGATTTATGGAGGAAGATTTATTTATTGATGAGAATAGATGTCATCGATATCTAGGAAAGTTTTAAGACAGAGACTTTGGCTTGAGCGACAAACAACGCTCTGGTGGGCCTCCAAAGATAAATCATTCGAAATTGCAGGAGCTATACTGAATGAAGACTCAGCGCAAACGTAACATGAGCTCACTGAAAAATTAGGAGTTATTTTTGAGAGAAGTGTCTCTTATGAATTGACTAAAGAGCAACCTGAATGATAAGTTGAAACGCGTCTTTCATTGCTTTTATGACAAAATAAGAAGAGCTTTAATAAAAACTAGTAACTGGTGATGGAAAGTAGATTTATTACGAGAATCCTAAAAGCCAAAATCATTGAGTAGATCCAGGATAGTTTATAACGTACATACTGTAATGTAGGATTTGGTTAAGGGAATAAATAAATTCGGATAACTAAATTTGGATAACTGAGACTGTCCGTCTCAGCCCGAAACACCCACAAAGCACAACGTTTGCACACGCGTAAATCCGGAGAATCACGTTAACACGACGACCACGAATAAACCCGAGACTCAATCTACGCGGACAACGTCCACATTTTGTGAGGAATAAGTTTCAAATCAATTAAGAATGTTAGCATGTAAAATTATCTAAATACGCGGGACAAAACAGAGGTGATCGGCCAAACACAAAAGAAATAATCTTGGAGACATCGTATAGAAATTAAATAAGAGAAATACTTTATTGCGGAAGATCTTGAAGTCCAGCTGCCTAGATGTAGAAATGTGACGTCGCTAACATATAGCACGCGACCGCTAAGCTTCTGCGACGCTAGAAGCTCGATTCTCCGAACGAAAAACGTTGGTTTGCCCCAAGTCCCGCGTTTCTGGCCAGGCTTACTGTGCAGATCCCCAAGGTCTCGTCCACTCTCGTACTTACACACCGCGATCAACGTGTAGTAACGTATAATAAATTTACTCAAACAAAGAAAACGGCCTCGCAGACCGGCAAGAATTATGCGCGTCTGAAACGAAACGCGGCTAGCGAGAGAGTAAAAGTCCGTGCGCGCTATCACCCTATCGCGGGCTCGCTGAGTGGCCACGCTCAGCCTATAATGCGGAAGCCGCCACCCTAAGCTCGTGGAGCATTGCTCCACTTAAGGTGCCCAGCTCATCCTCGACTTTTGATCTTTCTCCTGCTTGCTTGCTGGAGCCCTACCGACCACCTTACTCGGCTTCACGCCTCCGGAACAAATCTCCTGGACGTCCGGCAGCGGGTGATCCTGCACGACTGTACTGACGGCTCAGATGCCCATAACCCATTCTTGGTTCTTGCAGCCCATCCCCCAAGTACACCCACTCCGACCACTCGCACATGGCGACTCTCTTGACTATGTACTTTCTCTCACAACTAAGATATATCAAACCGCAATGTTTTTGGAAAAAAATTTCTGTTCTGCATTTGATATGACAAATAGCGCGTGTTAAATCCGGAGAAACTGCTACTGGTGAACGATACTATTTTCAATTATTCTCAAATCCAAGAATATATATTCTGATCATATTCGGGGCATGAGCGTAGATCAATAATTTTGTAGAATGACAATACAAGACCAGTCAGAAGTTCTACGGTCCGCCAAACCATAGAGGAAGTGCAATGGGAAATGTTGCCACATCCGGCGTATTGTCCTGATCATGCGATTAATGCATTTTTCGTTAATTACAAAACAGCTTTGTAGAGAGGCATTTTCTGAACGAAGGTGAAATGCGACAAATGATTGATGAACCATTACAGATGAAGCCTTTTATAGCCACGGAATACATCAACATCAGCTGCCTGGGTAGTAGAAGCTAATGGTGCTTATATTGATTAAAATTTATGTTTTGTTGTAGTTATTTAAATAAAAAGTTGCTTAAAACAGGTAGAAGTTATTTATACATTTATTATATAATTTTTACATAAAGTTTACTAAATATTAATCTGTAATTAATTTTTTCGTAATAATATTACAATGATGGGGATGGGGGAGCAACAGGTGGTTCTTGAAACGACAGCGGCGGCGGCAGCGATAGTTTTTTATAATATAGAGAGACAAATGTACGAAATAAAAGTATACAGGCTGTATTACAACTCGTTAGGGATTTTTCTCGAAAACGCTTTCCTATTGAATTATTCAGTTCTCTTGGTATTTTCTGAACACCCTGTAATAACATGGTATTTAATAAAGCGTTCTAATTAGTATGGTATTTTTGTTACATATGTACCATATTTTTGTTGCGTAATTTTTTTGTATCATGATTTAATTTTCGTGTAATTTTAATAATTTTGTATTATAAACTTAATCTGGGGGCTTGAGTTAAAAATTATGTGACAGTATGATATAAGAAAGTTATAAATGGTGTTCGGGCGGTCACGATGGCGATGGCCACAGCTTATGCTTTTCTATCGATTATTCTTGTCGTATCCGGTGTGGTCTCGTTGTGAGGGTCATGTAGTTTTCCTTTTTTTTATAAGGAAGTGAATTTTTCACTTTACGTTTACACGTAGATACACTCCTGAACATTTATTATTAAGATAATTGTTTAGTGTGTAATGCTTCGACCATTAATTGAATAAATTTTTTTATTTTTGAATAATCGAAGTATGAAATTTACCCTTACGTCAACCCATTTTTCTAGATGTAAAAATCCAGCGTTTTTAAACAGATTAACTTCGTATACTTGTTTTATTAGGACAAGTTTGGGGTAGCGAAATAGATAGGTTTTGTAATATAGAGACAGGATGTAATACATTATTCGCCAAATTTTTATATGAGGTTAAAAATTTAAATTTACATTTCTCTTCAAAATTAGAAGCGTAATTTCAACTTTTAGGTAGCGTTTCATGTATCTTACTTTGTAGACATAGAGTTTACTAAAGCAGCATGTCATATACTTCTCGCAGAAACAAAAAAAATGTAATCGAGAATGCAAGTTCGTTATCAGTCTTCCACTTGACCCATACCGATATGAATAATTTTGAGGTATAGTAGTTGTCTAGTCCGCAGATTAAACTAATACCTTTCAACAAATAATATAATACCTTTAATTATAATACCTTTAATTATATAATACCTTTAATACTATTGCTAATAGAATTCCTTTGAACTTTTGAAATAACTTTGAAAATAATATAGGTAAAATTCCTGCGTTGTAAGGCACCGCTCTGCAAGTTTTATAAAGAATGCTTCTCTCGTACGTTCTCAGTAAATGCAGTATAGGATTAGATTTCATAATTTAAGAGTTATTTTATTAATGAATTATTATCATACTACTATGACACTACTACGCCCTTCAGAAGTAGTACTTTACTACAACTGCAGACCTACCAAAATACTATTGTGTAACTACTGTAGATCTACAGAAGTATTACTGACACTACTGTAAACCTACAAAAGTACTATGGTGGTACTACAAAAAAGTTACAGAATTATGTGATGGGAAAAATCCCATCACCATGGGAAAACACAGGGAGAGGTGTCGCAGAGCTGTCGGTCTGCCACCGCCGAGTAACTCGCTGTTTACAGGTGCGGAGCAGCCGGTGCGAGAGAGAGAGAGAGACTGCATCGCGAGGATGATCCGCGCGGGCCAGAGCCGCTATTTCCTCGCGAGAAGATGAGGAGCGAGACGACGAGCCGAGCGGGAAGCGGCCGACCACGAGGCGGAACACGCCAGCTGACGCCGCCGCCATCTTCCCCCTCGAGAAGCCCGACAACACGACCCGCGCCAGGACAACGATCACATACACACCGCACGATCCGCGACACGCGCACCGGAACTCACGACGCGACGAGAGAGACGGCGACGGGAGAAAGTACGGCGAGCATGTGGCCGCTCGGCCGGTAATGCGCGCGCCACAGAGTCAACCGAATGAGCGAGAGAGATGGCGAGCGCGGCCGATAGGGCTAGAGGGATGGAGCGCGCGACCAACTAGGGAAGGAGCCGAGAAAGGTGAGGGATGCTCGCGCGGTGGAAAGAGAAAGACAAACGCGCGCCGTTATTTCGGCGCCTTCACTAGATCGAGAGAACGCCCAAGCGTCGGCCGTGACCCTAGGAGAGAGGGCAGCACGGGGCGGCGATATCGACTGAATATCGACCGGGACGCGCACAACGATCCAGAGGGTACGGGAGAGCGAGAGAGAAAATGATACCCGCGACTGGTGAGGACGGCTCGCGGCGGAAATACACGGGCAAGCGCGCCATTCCGAGTTTGGACGGCATTCGGGGAGTAGCGGATTCCGAGTCAAGCCGTATCTTGAGCAGCAGCGAAGCCAAGCACGAGAAGCAAGTCCGCGAAGACGTCAGCGTTTCGGAGAGTTGAAGCAGAGTCGAAATCAAGAGCAAGAACCGACAGCGAGCACGGGAGCAGCCATAGCCCGTAGTATCGAGTCAACGGTGAGCCCCGAGAAATTTCCCGCGACTGCCCCGCGACTCACCCGCGATTTCCCGGGAGTCCGCGCCCACGACCGCAACCTTCCCCTTTTCCCCGACAAGTGTAACACACAATACAGTAATAAACCAAAGTGAATTCTTCACCGCGAGTGTATTTACTGAATTGAGTGTTTTCCCTTTTTCCCCTTTTTATGTCCGCGTTTTGTAGAGTCGAGCGGGCGGCGGTTAGCCTGCGAAGAGTAGAGCATCGCCGAGGAGATTTGGTCCCATCCCGGGGACCAGCGTCGTGGAAATCCCACTGGGTCCGGCTGAGCAGTCGAGTGGACCCAATAAATTGGTGCAAATTAAGCACCTAGCGCCCGTAAAATAATAATTACAATTGCGCGTTGGGCTTTGTGGCAGTATCGGAAAATGCACTATTACAAGAACTAATGCGACACTATGGCGCTATTTTTATGTAAGATATACTACTACTACATATGTGCACACATACACGCGTGCATGTATTTGACCAAAAAACCCTGGCTTTGATTTAGTAGTTTGCAATAATGGTGCGAGTAATAATTCACCCGAATCCAGAAACCAATTCTTATGCGACTACCGAACAATATTTTATGCAGAGATGCATACATTTATACGTGTTTTTGCACGAATATTATTTTCGAGGTAATTATATTTTTGGATAAAACTTGACTACGTACGTTATTGTAAATATGATACTATTATAAATAATATCGGATTTCGCAATAAATCTTTTGCACGAGCGTATTTCAGGCCTAGCCGATCAGTTTCAATGACAACTTTAATGCGTTTAAGACTTAGGAGAACGTAAAGTGGGTAAGTATTTGAGCATTTCTTGGCCGATAGTAAAGGACGCACTATATGCTTTATTTAAAAAAATCCTACAGGCACTATGGGAGTAAAATAACGATGACTCATTGTATGTTTGTTACCCGAGCCGAAAAAACGAGATATTTACATGCGATTTCAGGCATTCTTTTACCTTTCATCCCTATGGACATAATTTAGTAACTCTTGTTAACATATACTGCGGTATTAATTTATTTTGTTTTCATTTGATTTGGCATAGTGACATATTTCTGAGACATATTTCTATAACTAACATTCTTGAAATAAAATAATATAATTTTCTGAATAGGATGTATATACAATTTTATGAACCTTACCTCAAGAGAATCTTACGTACCTTTTCTCATGACGAGATTACTTCGGCTGTATGTTCAATGGCAGAGAGCAATTCACAGCTGCTACTTGTTCATCAGTCAAATGACCTAAATAACGTTTAATAAAAGTGGCTCAATTTATGTATTGATGATAATCGCACCGTTTATTGTTTTTATTATTATATTAGGTGATCAACATAAACAGTGATTTAATTGTAAAGCAGGTCTCCATAATTTTGCATTTGGGAAGGTACGGCTCAACTTGTTGCTACGAGTAATGCCTTCCTTGTAGTATCTCTCAGCACACGAAGCGACGAATTATCCTTTATAATTTTAGGTTGTCGTTACTAAAGTAAAGTTGTCGCAACTTCCTAATGCTGAATTTCTGCGATACTACTCTAAACCTATACTATTACTACTGTAATACTACTGCAGAACTTCAGAAGTACTATTTCGGTACTAAAAAAGTACCAAAATACTAATGCGATACTATTGCTACCGAACTAATATGACCTATCGAAATACTACTGGGATATTACTTTATAACTTCAAAAGCACTACTGTGGTACTACTGACAATCTATGAAAGTACTTCTATGATCCTTCTATTCTACGTTAGTACTGTTATGATACTACTACAGACTGTCCAAAGTACTACTCTCACAGTAGTGTTATTTTTATGCGAAATATGTATCACTAAATATATCAAAGTATTTTATAGTTAATTTAGACATTTCGCTTTGCTTCGGGCGATAAACTCACACGAGTCCGAGAATCACCTTTCTCGCACTAGTGTCGAACAGTATTTCTCAAAATAACAACAGTGTGCAAGGCGCTATTTTACGTAGCTGAGGTTAAGAAAGCGTGCGTAAAATCGTGCCTCGTACACGGTGTGTTGAAAAAGGATTTAAAACCGTCTCATAGCTTAAATAATAAAATTCCGGATCCGTATCGATATGCTCGATACAAGTGCGAAGAAGTTGATGCTTGGTAAAGTGTGAAAATATTGCCCGAAGAAAGTAATGCTAATAATTCCACTATTTCGAGGATCAATTTTATCATGAATCGTACAACTCTCTGTGTATAAACCGCCTTTTTTCGCAAGAACTATTATTTATAAATAATAAATTACTTTGATTTTCATTGGAAGTTATTAAATGTTTGTGTTTGTTTTATAAATATTAATATTAATTTATTATTATTTACAATGTTTTCATTCGGTTGATGATTTTTTTAATCGTTTTTTTGATGCATTATTGCATTTATATTTAACTGCCATATTAAATAATTTTCTATTATCTGCAGTGTCTGTAATATGACTGAACACATAATCTGAAAAAAATATATTTTATTACGTATAAACTTACATCAATATAGCGGTCGTGGATTAGTCTACAATAACACAGGCACACAAAACAGAAGTTGTCTATTTCAAAAACACCACTATGATATCTATTTTTTTTCTTTTTTATGGCACTTGATACGTATCGGATCTTCGTTATTAAATTAAGGTCATTTGTACTTCTAATTTATTATTTACATATAAAATCTATTTTTGATTTCAGATTCTAGAAGAGCATTGTATTTTACGATCAACATATTTTTGGGATTGCTAAACACGATTCATGTGTCAAGTTATCCCAAACACCCATATATTTTCTCCCTCAACCTAAATATTCCTACACAATATTCATAATCAAATTTGATATTGAAATGACCTTGATTGTGTTTAATGAACGTATTCGTATTCAGCGACCCCAAAAACGTCGTTATATTCGCGTCTCTGTAACAGACAACTTTATATACTTTATGTACTTAAATAAATAATGGTTAACTTATAACACAGTCCAACAAAAAATGTGATGTGAACTTGATAAGCAAATAGTATATTACGACATAGGGCCAGAATATTCTGGTCACGTGTCTTATACAATTTGTCTTGTTCTCCGGCCGAAACTACGTTCAATCACTATTAAATTATTGAAATCACATTGTCCGACGTGCGCTTCTCGCTCTTTTCCGGATTACATTACCTTCTGTATTGAACATTTATCCGTTTTAATATTTTCATCCGTTGTCTTTTTATTCATACGAAAATTACTCGGCGCTTTTTTCTCATCCGTATAATGTTTAGGTTACGCCTAACGCTGTGGCGGGTGCTCTAGCGGAGCGAGCCAGGCAATTCTCGGAGCCAAAGTGCGTGATTAGCTGACGCATGCCAGTAAAGTCGCCCTTTGTGGTTCGAAATCGAGTTGGGAACGACACGGTGGTTGGGAACCGACGTGGTTTCGGCCAGAGAAGCAAAAAAACCTGTTTTCTGTCGTATTTTGAAGTTTTTAATCTAAATCTGAAGTAAAACTATCGATTTTCCCAGATCGTTTTTTAAGAAAAATGCGTGCCAACATTAGAAAATTTGTAAAGAATTCTATAAGAAAAACGGAGTTTCTAACATATTATGATGTACTAAATCCAAATATAAAGAAATATAGGGGATTTCCGAGAAAAAATTTCCTAATTTTTTTAAAAATAAAAACAAATTTTTATATACCATTGCTCTTCAACGTCCTCCGAAAATATTTGTAAATATTGCGCACAAACGTAACATTGTTCAACCAATTTTTCCTCTACAGTTCTGAATGGAATGACTTGATTTTTACGAAAATTTGTTTTTACTTTGGAAAAAGAAGAAAAATTCGAAGCCAATACGGTAGAGTGTTAACAAAGAGTTTTGACTAATTTGTTGGTTGCTAAACTCAACGAAGGCGGATTCCGTTACTAACAGATTCGTAATCTACAATAAGACAATTGTGTTTAGTTTTTATTAGAATTCATATCTATCGGGGAAAAATGTTTTTCTAAATAATATATATGTCTTAAGAAATTCATTTCAATTATTTATAAGTCTGAACTCATCTTACATTAACATAGGTGTTGAACACTGTAAACACACTGCTTTTAACTCACTCACGGGATTAGTCAATTCTCTACGAATCTTCTTGATACTTTCAGAGATTGCTTATTTTTATATATCTCTTGAACGCTTGGAGCTATAATTTTGAAAACGTAACTCTGGTCTTTCTCAGTATCGTACACGTGATAAAGTGATAAAGTGGCGTTGTCTGTATACCACTTATATAATACTGGGAAGGAACAGTCATTTTTTTAAATTGTAATTCAGCAGTCTAAGAGTTATATAAAAATACACAATCTCTGAAAGTTTAAAGAAGATTCATTGAGAATTGACTGAATAATGCCATTGTAAGGGAGAAAAACTGTTAAAAGCAGTGTGGTTATAGTGTTCAACACCTTGTGACGAGCGAATAATTTTCCCTCGCGTTTCTCCGAGCAACAAGGCGCGCCGAACGACGTCGTTCGAACACTAGGCGGATTTATTTATGAAAAGAAATACTAAACCGCGATTGTTGCACATTTCTCCCCGAGGTATCGCGGACGCTCTCCCATACACAACAGTTCCAGGGCTGTCACGGGAGAAAAAGAGAGAGAGAGAGAGAGAGAGAGAGAGAGAGAGACATAGAGAGACAGACGAGGACGACGACGACGACGACGACGACGACGACGACGTACACGGGCGTATCGGGTTTCCCCGATTCAACCGACCAAGCAGCTGAAAAGACGAGACGAGCTGGTAAGCACGAGAATAGCCGACGAAGGAGAAGATTAGCACACGGCACACTAACGCATAAACATACGCCCGATCATTCATGTAAGAGTCGCCAGCGCACTGAGAGGTGGTGGCATGAACGCAGAGAAGCGGCGACGAGAAGCTCGAACGCGCACGAGAGAGAGAGAGATTAGATTAGATTAGATTAGATAGAATTTTATTGAGGCCTTGGGGTGTGACCCTATCTGGCCTATAGAGCAAATACAAAAAATAACAAATAGATTTAACAAAATATCACAGAACAAGTAAATAGATAAATCGCAGTATTAAAACTAGATAACAAACAATGTATATCGCTAGAATATGGTACATGACTAGAGATCACGATTCGACGCACGCTCCATGCAATAAACGGTATTAATTCCGAATCGAGTCGAACAGTCGCACAGAAAAACGCAAGACGCACACGTTAATAAGGCAGCGAAGACCAATCATTACGGTCTCTAGTAAATAACTCATTATAGAGGTACAGCTTAAAGGAGTTGAGCTGACTAGGATCGAACGAGGGTGGTGCAAGCGTATTGACTAGATCGGAGGCTGTGACGAGAAACGACCCTTTCATGGCAGCAGTACGAATAGGTGCATAGGTTAG
>UXGC01002737.1:0-10291 GCA_900480045.1 Eurytoma adleriae
TGTGTGTGTGTGTGTGTGTGTGTGTGTGTGTGTGTGTGTGTGTGTGTGTGTGTGTGTGTGTGTTTGTGTGTGTGTGCGCGCGAGAGGAATAGAGAAACTGGGCGAGATATCGATGGGCCGCGAGTCGCGGAGGACGGGAAGAAGAATCGGCGGGGCGCTAGGGGTGGGATCAAAAGCGCCGGAGCTCCCGCGGGTGTCCCCTGTAAAAGTTTTTCGTTATCGATAGGCAAATAGAACGGCGGGAAAGGGATATAAGCCGAGATTTACCGTTCGGCGCGTTCACGATTCCACCGCTCTTGTTCCGGAGTATAGGCACTTTCGAACGGAACAAAATTTTTGTTTGACGTTAATCATTTATTGAAATGAATTCGCAAGATAAAAATTTGAATGTTGTAGTAAGATTACAAATGAAACAAAGGTAATAGTCAAATTTAAACAAAATTTTAATCTTCCTTAGTGTGAGAAAAGTAGGTGAGAAATTTCTCTAGGTTCTGCCTGCAATTTTGATCAGTGTGCAATGATGGTTTTAAGTAGATATTCCATTATTCTTTATTTAGGTAAATAATCAATATAAAATATTATTCATATATAAAGTCCTAAACCTAAAGACCTAAATATAGGTAACAAATTCAAAATATTAAATTTATATCGTACCATGATGTGAGAAGATGAGAAATTCAACTTGCGGTGGTTAGATAAAGGCTAGGCGGAGTTTGGTTCAGTAGAACAAGCCGTGTCGGGTCAGACAATAGTTGGGGCAGGCGGTTTAGGTCAGAAACATGAGTAAGACGAGAAGGTGAGTAGTAATTTAATTTGCAGTAGCCAGACAAAGGTTAGACCAGTTTTAGTTCAGTAGAACAAACCGTGTCGGGTCAGACAATCATTGGGCAGATAGTTTTAGTTCAGTAGAACAAGCCGTGTTGGGTCAGGCAATAATTGGGGCAGGCGGTTTTAGTTCAGAAACATGAGTAAGACGAGAAGATGAGTAGTAATTTAATTTGTAGTAGCCGCAGGCAAAGGTTAGACCAGTTTTAGTTCAGTAGAACTAGTCGTGATTGGTCAGACAAGAGATAGGTAGGCAGTTTTAGCTTAGAAAAATGAATTAGGCAAGAGGAAAACAAGAAAATTCAAAAGAACGAGTTTTGTGGTGGTTAGATTACGGATGGAAGGGATAACATTTCTAGCACAGTATTGTATCAACCAGTTTCCTTCGTTTTCTGTATCAACCAGTTTCCTGCGTTTTCTTTATCAACCAGGTTCCTTACTTTACACCTTATCATTTATTCCCTGCTATTCTGGGATATGACCTCCTCCAATGCCAATTAGTTATTACACTTCCTCTTCGACTGTTTACGTCTTTGCTCAGCATAGGACCTAATACCAGAGTGGACCGCCTCGAAATCGTCGCCGGAATTGCGGTGTTCATTCGCGAATTCGACGTAGATGCTCGCAGTACCTTAAGGTACCTGAGATCACCACTAATCCAGCTTTCCTGCTCTGTTCCCAAAATCTGATCACCTAAACGCCCTCCTCTTGCACTTCTCTCTCGCCAATCTCGCTCACTTGCCTTAAACCCGTACTGCAAAATCAAAAGATCCACTTTATGCCCAGGTACACTATATGCATTATCCTAACGTCACCTGCACGCTTCGCATCTCAGTTCCTCGAAACACGCGCAACCAGCGCAGCGATTTATATTCAACGCACCAAAATTAAAACCACCGCTAAATTGCGTTCCCCCGTCACGATCCACCTGAGCGGCAGGCTTTCTTCACAAAGCGCATTTTAATCTCGCATGCGCGCCAGCATCAAAGCGTCCAAAGGCGCTTTGGCGTCTTTGGAATTAAAAAAAGAAAAGAAAAAAAAAACTTTTTGCTCTCGCGATCGCACAGACTTCGTCGAATTCCGCCCACCTGCGCGCCGCCACCGGCATTAATAATCTACGTGTATATATAATGTATGCACCTGGCGCGGGTTCGTCAAAGGCGAGGCCGCGGAAGTCAGCCGGATAAACGCGCAGCGTCGCCTTTGTCGCGGGGCTTTTTCCACCCGGCGGTCTCTAGTATGCACGCACGCGGGCGGAAAATCGCGCGGGAGAACGAAACTGTTTGCTCGGAAAGTTTTAAATTCGGGGATCCTCGCTCGCGAAAACGCCGATTCGGGGATACCTCTTTATTTGCGGGAGCTCGCGGAGAGACTTTGACGCACTATGACTGCACTCTTGCCAGCGACTTTTGAGGAATTCTTTTCCAAACGTGTCTTTTTGAAATATTTTTGGTATTTTACTGATTTTTTCCATAAAATTTTTAATCAAGCATGAAGAAATATTAAAAACGAAGAAAAACACAAGTCAAAAAAGATGTGTTTAAAAGCAGGCATAAAAAATTTCTTCAAATATCTAGTTCATAAACTACTTTTGCCAAAAAAAGAATTTAAAGGAACTTAACAAAATTTATTTGTTTTTGTTGTCAACATGATCTTGCAATATTTAATACAGCCCATGGATTTGATACATTTGTTATTTATTACTTTATAAATATGAAGTACGCAATAGGAAACTCGAGTCGACACTAAGGCACGGACTAGTTTTCGAATGAAGTTTTGTGATACTGCGATTAATAGAACGCGCGACGTTACTCGAGTTTGAGCAAAATTGTTGAAGGAGAAATAATGTATTAGTTCATGATAGTTCTAAATGGCTTCAAAGTCCTGCCCGACTTTTGCACTTTAAGGACCACTGGAGATAACACTGGATAGCTGTCGCAATGTTTCTCTACACTCGAACGATTTAAAAGCAAGCTCTGACGTTGATCACTAACGGCTATTAAATGGTAGCAATCTGCACTTTGACGAAGGAATTAATCGCGTGGAATAATGACATTGACATTAACCTTGACCTTCATCTGCAATGTCCTTTGAAGATAAATCTGTATTATTTTTTTTTAAAATGAATGCCTACAGTTTTTTCAGATTCTGTAATGGGTGGAATATTTACGTCAAAATCACTCGCATGGATCAAAGTCGTTAATAATAGTAGTCGTCATGTAAATAGTGATTCTCTTGACAGAGATTTTGAACCACATGGATCATTTTCACCTTAACATGGATCCACATCTGAACGTAAAATTTCTCACTCTCCTAGAATATCAATTAAAGAGTAAAGGTTCCTATTTGAAGGTTTCTATTTGAAGGTTCCTATTTGAAGGTTTCTATTTGAAGGTTCCTATTTGAAGGTTCCTATTTGAAAATTCGTATTTGAACGATTCTATTTGAATGACCTTTAAAATAAACAACTTTTACGCAGAAGTGAGTATATTCCTCTACAAACAACCAGTGGAAGGAAAATAGGACGTCTTGAACACAGTTAAAATAGTTTTTCACTGCACTCCTTAAATTACCAAAATAATACGCAAAATAAAGTATGCACAACATTTTAAACATAACTACACCAGACCTATAAAAAAAAGATTGTTCTAACCGTACACACCGAATTCTCATTGGTACATTTCCCCAGGGTTCCTGCGCAAAATAAAACAATTCCGCGAGGATCATCCCGGCCGGTCAATCAACGGACAAAACGAAAAAAGTGTGCACCCAGTCACCGCCGCGCTGAAATAATAATCGCCCGGGCCCCGCGTATCTCGCATACGTAAGCGACAAAAGCCGCAGGAGCTACGCGACTCTCCACTCAGCGCGGAATTAAACTTTTCAATTATACCGTCGCCGGAACGAGTCCCGCTCCTTTAACGATCGAAACGATGAGAGAAAGGGGGCCGGGAGACGGCGGACCCGCCCGGCTGGCGATCCTTCTTTTTCAGTCTGACAGACACGAGGGAGAGAGAAAGTTTCCAGCTTTGTGGCACGCTGCTCCTGATAGACCAGCGACGGGATTATCAGCGATCTCGCTCGAGATTAGAACGCGCGGACGCCTTCACTCCATCTCTCCGCGCCCGAGTGTTTTACCTCTGCTTTTTTTTCTGCGGAAGCGGAAGTCTTCTAATGGAGTGACAAACTTTCCAGCTGTCCCCGGTGTAATTCATCTTGTATTTTAATGTAATCGAAAAACTTCATTCTGAATGAATTACGATTGTCTACGAGAGTGTCACACCTCGGGAAAGCCATTCTTTCTGAAACTTTGAAGGGTGTTTTGTGAAGCCTAATTTTGAAGATCGATACATCTGTCTTGATCCCATGGGTTTCATTAATCCAAAATAACATCGATTATCTAAAAAAATACATGACTTATTAATTCCATCAACTTGAAAATTAAATTAAATGTTTAACTTTTAAATTACCTGTGAATGAGTAGAAGTTTTGAAACAAAATAATTTAAATTTAGAACTCCAGTATCATACAATTAACCCTAATTTGGGTGACTTACGTAAAGATATACCTTTCCAAATTATTTCTTTCTTAATTTTAATATACTTAATTTTAAGCGTTACTTTAAATTTGTAAAACGCCGAATTACATTTCACTGGAATAATTTATCAAACTTTGCGCAAAACGGGAAACAGACTGAGACTGACATCGAACTTGGTCGCCGCGCAACGTTTAGTTAAGATGTAAGCTCGCGTCCGCTAAACGTCGGGAAGTCGCAATTGCGCTGCGAGTGGAACTTGCGATACCTGCTCCTGATAATTCCGCGAGGAAACTCGTCGCAGGCACGCGTCGGCAATAAACAGTGCGTATAATTTATGTAGCGTTTAGCAAACCCTCCCCCTCCCCGCGAAACTTCGCCGAGCTTAATAATTGCTTCGCCGGCATTTCGGCGCTGCTGTTATCGAGCTTTGCGCGAAAAATCGATACCTCGTTGGAAATTCAGGAGTCGTTGCAGTAAAGGAAACGTATAAGCTTTTGGCAAAACTAACAATTTTAGATAGCCAAACTTTTTTTTTAGATAAATAAAGGATATATTGCTTGATGTAATTTGAAGTGTTGCAGAGTTTTGTGTGTTAAGTCCGTAAAATTTTATTTGACACACACACACACACGCACACATACATGACACACACACGACACCCACACACTCGTCCGTACAGACATTTTTAAAAAATTTCAGAATCTTAAAACACTTCTAATACATTTTTAGAGAAACTTTTTTTTATGTTTGCAAAACTTCTCTATGCGGAAGCCAAACATTTTTAACGGTAAAATAAGGCGGAATTTTAGTTTCGGCGGAACCTGAAAAAATTAACTGATTTTCACTTTCGTGTACAAAAACATATAATTCATTGAATTACGTAATAAAAGAATCATTACAAAAATTAACGAAGCTATAATTACATTATTTTTAATAAATTTGGTGTAATTCTAAATATAAATGTAGCATAAAACATTACGGAAATGAATACACACAGGAAGGAAGTCGTAAAAACGCCCCCGCTGGCAAACAACAAAAATAGCGGAATAAACATTAGTTCTCCCGAGGAAAATCTCATACATACCGAGTAAAAAACTTATTATCATCGCGCGGACAAATACGGGGGAGGTGGAGGCAAAAATTTCCCCCGGGGAGACGCGATGCTTTATTTGCCCCAAATAGAACGATCTGCGCACTGGAAGCGATAACGCATTCCCGGGGTTCAATGATAAACAGACTCAAGTCAATTTCGACCCGGGACAAACAGATCTTCGGACATTTTGGTAAATAGAGGCATCACCGACTTTTCTTCTTCGATGCGTGAGATACTGGAAATTAACGAAACTATTTAAACTTGTGTCGTTTTACTTGATTGACTGTATCGGGAAAAATGTTCGAGTGACATTTTCACTGAATGGCGTGTCGTGTGGGTGATTAGGTGAAAGAAAATGTCCTAGCTCATTGTTGGGTCAAGAAATATAATACAGACTCATTCGGGGCTGATGAAAGGCGATATTATTCGCAACTCAATTAGGAAGTCGACAATACATCTATAGAGTACGAAAAATAATACACTCTGCTTGTGGTAAAAACATTGTTCGAAGGTCACCAATCTTAAGTTACAATTGTGTTTTCTGATATAAATGTGTATTGTATTAGAAAACGTGATAATGAATAAGAATACCAGTTTTTTCCATTTTATTTCTTTAACTAGTTTTCACGTAATAGGAGACTGTAGACACGGAAGCAAATAGTCTAGATTTGATTTTTTTAATCTGCACAGTAGCATAAAAGATTATTGAAAAATAATCTATACCTCTCTTCAATATTAACGACACGACGTCACCATAGGACAGTATACCTACATAGTGAGTAGATGAGCTAGGAGAGTTCGGGATCAGTAGAATAGGTCCCTGTTTAGTCAGACAGGTGGCTAGGAGAGTTCGGGCTCAGTAGTATAGGTCCCTATTTAGTAAGACAGGGACCTATTCTACTGATTCCGGGCTCTCCTAGCCTCCTGTCTGACTAAACAGGGACCTATTCTACTGAGTCCGAACTCTCCTAGCTCTTGTCTGACTAAACAGGGACCTATTCTACTGAGCCCGAACTCTCCTAGTCCCTGTCTGACTAAACAGGGACCTATTCTACTGAGCCCGAACTCTTCTAGCTCCCTGCCTGATTAAACAGGGACCTATTCTACTGAACCCGAACTCTTCTAACCCCCTGCCTGACTAAACAGGGACCTATTCTACTGAACCCGAACTCTCCTAGCTCACCTACTATAGTGTGAAATCGTGACGTCACGAGTAATTTCAATCCACGATATCTTTATTAGTAAACATTGAATTGAAAAAAGAAAAAATGTGTATCGATTATTTTTAAATAATCCATCAGACTGTTATACTGGAATTTTTTTGTAGCTAAATCGATTTTAATTTTCCATTAATTATACGTAATACTTATCTTTAACAGAAAAAGAAAAACTAAAAATTAACTAACAGGTGTTACAATACTCCTTTGGGAGATTCCGAAACTACAAAGAATGAAACTACCCTTCCCTTACCTCAATTTGTGAAACTTTTTACAACCGCAGTTGCAACCAGCCAACTTGCATTTAATTGAACAAACAAAAAAAGGGCAACTTCCTCGTGAAAAAGGATTGAAGCAAAATCGTGATGCACAGGCGAAAAGTCTGAAAATCCGCCATTGAAGTGTCTTCGAACTTCTTGACAAGAAAATAATATATAAAAAAGGAAGATGAGAAGAATGGAGAAGTGCAAAAGTTTTTCGCGGAGGGAACTTGAGCGAGTTAATCATCGCGGCCTTGACTGAAACTTTTGCTCTGCAAGATGCCCGCTGGATTCGCTTACTGTATACTGTATCCTTTCATTGTGGATTTTAAATCACGTACGTAATTTTTCTTTTAATCAAAATGGCACTATATGCATTAGTGATCTATT
This sequence comes from Eurytoma adleriae, assembly GCA_900480045.1. Taxonomy (NCBI): domain Eukaryota; kingdom Metazoa; phylum Arthropoda; class Insecta; order Hymenoptera; family Eurytomidae; genus Eurytoma; species Eurytoma adleriae. The sequence goes on from UXGC01002737.1 coordinate 7,324, forward strand.
TGCTTTATTTTATGAAGAGAAGACAAGAAAAAAAAAGAATTTTAATACACTTTTTAATAAACTTGATAAATAAAAGTAAACATTTTACTTCCAGCGCGCTTACATTAAATTTCCAGTATATACGATATCAGTGCTTTCATGTGTGGTGGTATACTTATTTTTATGTTTGATTTATGGATATTTGTACTTTTTTAAGGATACATACACATATCCGATTTTCATAAAAATTCTTGTTAGCTCAGGATTAAAAATGAAAGCTATGTGAAATGAAAATTTCAGAGGCGCTTTTGAAAACATTCAATTATATTTATCGATGTTTTGAAATGAGGTTTTTCGAGATAAAATCAAAAATAAATTTTCAATTTAATTTTAAAGCTTAAGAAAATAACAATTCTGTTTACTTTAATTTTAAAAACTTATAGTTAGTGCATTTTCTAGCAGCGATAATTATCCGAAAACGCATAGGCAAAAATGTACAAATTCATTTTAAAAATATTATCATTTGTAATGAAAAAAAAAATTTTCTTGTATGAGATTAACTATCAAAAATGTTTGTATGTGAACATTGTTTACTACCGTCAATTTCTCGCCTCGCAAAAATCCAATATCAATCGAACGGAAAAAAATTCCTTTCATCTCCCGATCCTTTTCAACTATTCTCTATCTGCATATTCATTCTGAATTAAAAATATTAAAAAAAAAGTAAATAAATAGATAAACGAACGCATACTTCGAATTTCTTATCGAGCGCTTAAACCGATGGGTCATAAAAATTGAACAAACAATCCGAAAAAGAATACATGCCACCGGTTCGATACTATAAATAGGGAAATTTTTAATCGAACTAAATTATTAATGCTATTGAAATTTCTTTAAAAATATTAAAAAAAATACAAATTGTTTATACAGTATATACAGATACTTGGAAAATTGAGACGAAAAAGACAAACGAGAGAGGGAAGTTTGCTAAAATAAGTAGAAAAATCAAGATTTCACGCGACATTCAGTAGTAAAACTCGAAAACGAAATAAGGCCTTAAATATACTATCCCTCCCAAAACAAGGGTAAATTTTTTGTGTAAATGAAAAGTTTTGGAAGGATTCCTCACGCTTACGCCAGTTTTATCGGGCACCCTATTGACACACTAGTTAGAAGTTCGATGGCATTCTCACTTTCCCGCGTAATCAAGCGACGAGGGGGCGACCCTCCCGTAATGGAATACCGAAGTTTCGCGAGGCGTAACTCCGATCCCGCTGCAACGCGACGTATGGAACAAAAAAGGGAAAAGTTTCTTTTTTGCGAGCCCGATAAATTTTACGGCCGCCGCGGATAAAGCTATAACGTGCTATCTCATTATGAATATCCGTAGGCGACGGGATACTTCGACGCGTTTCTTTACGTTTATCGGCATTTCTGATTACACGGGCGAGTCAATAATGTGCAGAATTTCTTCTGGCACGGGATATTAAAATTTTTTTCCGCCTCTTTTTTATTCGATGTAATAAGTTGCCTGCTGATTTATTTATTGGGATACTTAATTATACATGCTTTAGGAGTAAGCTTTTTGTTTGGTGCGATTTTTAATTAAAATAAAAAATTTAATATGTGTCATCGCTAAAATAGTATAGTATATTATCTGCGAAATTTAATATTATTAATTTAGTATGATTTATGAAATGTCTTGACTTGATGATTTTTAAATGCTGTAAATTTTATTATAAGGTATTCATTTTTTAAAACTTTCTTATCTCTGGTCGAAAATTAACCATAAATTGGTCATTTGTGGTTAATGTCTTTCAAAAATTAACTAACCAGTTCTGGCCAATTTATGGTTTATTTCTTTCTAAATTAACCAGTTTTGGCCAATTTATGGTTAATTTTCTATCAGCGTATAATATAATTTAATTTTTCTAAATTAACCAGTTTTGGCCAATTTATGGTTAATTTTCTATCAGCGTATAATATAATTTAATTTTTTGTAGTAACCCGTGACTGTGGAAAGATAAATTAAATTTCAGTCAAGCTTTAGAAACTTTTCAGAAAAGTATATATGGGAGTACATTTTTCTTATTTTAAAGTTCTTTGTATGTTCCGAAAGAAGCTTATTTTACAATCTACACATGAAATGCATCATTTTAATTAAAAAACATTGAGATTCCCATATTCTTCTAAAACACTACGCAGAAAATGAAAATTTCTTTGAAGTAAAAAGGGTTGTTTTCCTTTACCTCTGAAATGAAACTCCTTCATTATTCGAAACAAGAACCAATTACTGAAAATGCGATAATAAATAAAAAATCACTGACAAAGACGAATATCCCCATCACAGTAGACCTGGTGACGATAATGAAAAAATTCTTGAATGCAAAGAAGGATCGCAGCTAAATTGGATTTCACATATCCGTTATTAAAAACGTCGCGGGCATAATTTACATAAAAATTCGCAACGGAAGTTGCGCGCGGCATCCCTCTTTATCCCCGCGAAATTACATCCCGCCTCTAAGAAAATACGCGCAATTTTTTTCCCCGGTGACGCTCGAGCTTCAGCGGCGACGCGAGCCAAACTCGACGAAACATTTTTCGGTAAAAAAGCCAAAGGGGAGGGGAGAATGGCTCGAGGGAGGACGCGTCTCCTTGGCCGGCCGGCAATAACATTTCGCACGGCGAGCCCCGGTGCACAATGTATATCCCGCCGGTGGACACTTATTCGCGGCGAGCGAGCAGCCGGGGTGGAGGATGCGCGAACCTCGAAAATAAAGAATGAGGGGATGTCGGTGGTAAAGGCGAGCTCCGTCGAAATTGTACTGGACGTCCGGTGCTTCAGTTTGCCCGGAAAAAATTCTTAGCGCATTGACAATGGAAAATTGCAGAGAAACTTTGATTCTACTTAAATATTAATTCTTTCTAGGAATAATATTATTTTACTGTAAAAAAGTAAAAGATATATTCATAATTTTGCTTCCTCATA
>UXGC01002738.1:0-10282 GCA_900480045.1 Eurytoma adleriae
TTCCGGCACCTACTTGCCCGATTACAGCTGTAAGGGAACTAGATTGTAGTTGAAACGATATTCCCTTCAATGATTCGGTTTTCGATTCTGAATTCCATTTGGCGTTCACATTTCTCAGTGATAATGAAATATCATCATGGGTTTGCAACTTCACGTCATTACTGTTTGTGAGAGATTCTTGTTTGATTTCATCGAAAAACAAAAACGCTGTCATACGCTTCACAGATACTAAAGCTTCCGCGCAGAATTTTGTATCTAAATAAATATACTTCAAGTATTATAATAATGTCTGTAATAGCTATAATATTGAATTTAAATAATAATACTTTACTCAAAGTGAAACCACGATAAAAAGATACACGTAATACTTGGTAATAAGCCGTAACTAAATAAATTTTGCCAGCGTCTATGTCATTTCCGAACAAAATATAAGATATCACAGTTGTAAAAAGGCACATACGTGGCACGTAATCCTGGCAAGACAGACTTATTTCAGTAGATATCAAATTGTTTCGTATGCTCTGGACCTCTTTCCTGAAAAAAATATATTGTCAGTACTTTTTTTATACAATATTATTAGATCAAAAACTTATAGATGTTGTTATATATTTACTCTCGAGCCTTATCATTGAGGTATGCAAATGGTTTTTCCCAGGCATACATTTTGATTACTTTAATACCGCTAAGAATTTGATTAGTTAATCTTAAACGTTCATCTGTCCGATCAGTAATTTTCTTGATAAGATAAGAAGTCAGTTTTCCATAACATCCTACGTAAAAGCAAGAATATACAACACAGCAATAATATGTATGACAGACACTTAAAAAGAGAATCAGTGTAATTATCTTTACCATAAATAGGAATAAATAATAAAAGTATGGCTATTCCTGGTAAAACAGCCAGGCCTACTTCTCTGTATAGTAAATATGAAATAATAGCAGTTTGGATAGGTGTTATCCATACATAGTGAAGCATCAAAACTGAAACGTCCAACTTACTGGCGTCATAGCTCAGGAAATTAATCATCTAAAAGTTATGTAGTTTTAAAAAATACCAAATTAAATTCTGAAATATCTTTTTAATCACTTTTTTACCTGACCAATACTAGTTTTACCCTCCGCCTCAACTTTCGCAATATTTAGTATTTTCCGGTACATAAGCGAGCAACACGCAATTCTGATCTTCATTCCTACGTGCATCAGGCCTTGACAGACAAAGCTAGATATCAAGCCATCAAGAATAACTCCTACTACAATACCCGTACCCCAGTAATAAACTTCCCTACTGTTCCCTGGGTGATTTTCGCGAAAACATTTTAATAGATTGAATAAAAATACCGGTAGAGTGATTCTGTAAACAACAAATGCACGGATTTGCATCATTCGGTCAATAAAGATCTACTTGATAAAGATGAATTAAGTTACTTTACGACGAATTCCAGGATACCGATGATCAGTCCAAATACCATAGTTTCGCGTCCAAAACACCTCACCAACACTCTCAATAAACTGGGAGTTCTTTTCATTGTTGATTTCTTGCATCTTTCTAGTTCCTGAGCCCACAGACGAAATATTTTGTTACCTAAGAGTCGACTCGAATACTCATCCAGTGGCGAGTAAAGATCTGATATTTCCAAATCCCTCTTATATCCCGTAAGAAATGTTTCAAGCAGCCATCTAACATTAAAATTAAAAAGTCATATTTCAAAAGAGTTTGAAAAACTATATTTGATTTTATGTACTATTTGATTTTATTAACTATTTTATTTTTTTGTCATTCTCCTTACAAAACGTCTTTTAAAAAAGTCAAATATTAAAATGCATGGGTTCAAAATTATATATTTTTCGATTGAATTAAAAATTATGTGTCTTTCATACCTGAACGTAAGCACCGATATCAGATTGGCACCCTTTCTCGGATTTGTGACTGACTTCTTTTCATTTTTATCCATTTTTCTGTTACTCGAGTCTTAACTCTTCAGTTTGTCAGGACAAAGTCAAAAGCAAAAATATATTACTCTGGTTCACGCGCAAAAAAAAATTCTGCCAATTAATCAAGAGAATCCAGCATAAGCAATTAATTCTCAGACAGATAAAGAGGAAGTATACATTAGATTAGATTAAATTTATTGAGGTTATTGGACCCAATCTATCTTTATATGAGTTAAAAATATAAAACAGTATACAACATACATGGCAGCGCATTAACAATATCATAGTAGAGTATAATAAAACGGCGTTACAAAATAGAGCTGAAAAAGAGCTGAAGAGAGATGAAAATAAACATAGAGCTGAATAGAGCTGAATAGAGATGAAATAGAGCCGAATAGACAAATAGAGCTGAATAGAGACGAAATAGAGCCGAATAGACAAATAGAGCTGAATAGAGATGAAAATGAACTTAACGAGATCACAGACGGTTGGCTTAAAACTATGAATCACCAAATTTTTGCATCAATCCGATTAAATACAAGGTGATCTAGAATACCTATATGGACTCTGTGCAATACGCACAGAGTCCATATTTGCCTGTCTCTGTCGTGTAAGGCATTATAAGGTCTACTTTGAAATTATGGTGGGCTTAGGGATTAAAGGATGGGGAGGGGGGAGTTCAAGAGATAGGAGGAAGCTACCAGAAAAGCTCCAGACTGTGCCTTTCACAGCTGCTAGGACTCGCAAAGCTAACTCAAGCATTCTAGAGATCTTGTAAGTCGTTATTACGGGTCTTATCGGTGTCATTAAAAAGAACGCACATGTAGTCAACGTGAGATAAGACCAGGCTCTCGACAAGTTCCTTAAGAAGTTATCTGGAAAGGGAGTTGCTGTGTTGTCACAGGATTGTTAGCGCGAAATTGACTCGACGAGTAACGGTAGGCCAATTCAGGGATGAGGTGAGAATAAGCCTAAGAGATTTAAATTCAATTTCATAGGGTAAGAATTCGCCAAAGATTTTTATCTTGGGGAGCCGCTCAGGGTCAAGCCCGCCCGCGTAGAAACTGCGTTACGGCTGAATCCAGGGCCTGTCCCGATGCCTGCAGAAAATATGCAGGGCCTAGAACGCAACCCTAGACAGGCCCTGGAAAACAAATGTTGTACAGACTGTTGTACGACAGACATGTAGTGCTCCCTCGTACATAAGAAAGCGTATTCTTCAGGCTGTGGACAGGCCCTATTCCCGCCTGTCTACAGCCAGTAGTCTTTTAATTTTGTTCTAGATTAGATAAAAAGGGTAATAAAATAAATTTATTTCATGCAGTAATCATTAAATTTATTAACAATAAAAAAATATTTGCATCACATATATGCTGGTCAGCATATCATATAATATGCTCTAAGTTACTTATAGTCATAAAATAAATACTATATTAAATATAAAAAATAAGTAGTAAATATATCCTCCTTCTATACCCTCCTTCATCCTCTTTGATCGATGACCTACTCATACAATCAACTGCGTTGTTTATTATCATGCCAATTGCTTAAAGTAGGGATATTTTTCTTGAAATCCCCTTTTCTTGCAAATACATGGATGAAAGCAGACTCTACTAAACATTTATAAAATTCGGGATCAAGCAACCTTGTGTAGCATCTGACTTCACATTTGTCAAATTAAAAATAGCATTCGACACGCTCACTCCACTCGCGCGTAAATGAATGTCACCACCGCATTTATCGTAAGTAACATTTTCTGTCACCTAAACTTTTTCTGCATTTAAATTATAAATATCGTCACGAAACTTTAAAAAAATATTGTGAGGAAGACCGCCTGCAATTTGTTGAATATATTTACTGACGAGGTTGTAGCTCTGTTCTTCGTACGTTGTATATAACATTTGCATACCTAAATCATTGTACAGCTGCTTTACTTTGGTAATTTTTTCCGGATCACTCTCACCATAGCATTCCTAAAAAAATTAATTAGTTAATTGCAGAATACATTGATATATCCAAAAACATTAAATAAGCTATATGCATAAAAGAAATTAGTTTAAAATTTAATATATCTATTTTGAACACTTTATGAGATAAATATTTTGTTTAACACACTTCTAATAGTTTTCTTTGCTCCGGTGTAACTCGTTCTAAGGCAATAACAATGGGCCACGACAACATGCCTTTAGGAATATCGGTTTCCGATTTCAATTCTGGATCACCAAAACAATCTAGATAATCATTTTGAACTTGGTAAAAGCGTCCTATTTCTAACAAAATTATTTCAGCCTGCTTAAACATTTTTGGATCCTTTATACCGGCCTAATACAAATCAATAAATATGAATAAAAATTAATAATCATTATAAATGCACACATTTATGCTTCAAATATTTACAAGATGCATGGCAAGGTGAACCGGCATGACCATTGAGTAAGCTGTCTTATACGAGATCACTGTCTGGTACAGATCCATTGTAAATTTATTCAAATCCGGGTTTTTTCCAAAATTTGATGCCAACATTTCAGAAGACATGCCGATGGTAGTCTTCAGTGGAATCTGAAATTACAGTTTTAAACTAAATTCTAGAAGTTTCTTAAATTAGAAAACAAAACTAAATAAAAAATAATAGTAAAACTCAGCTCCTATTCGTAGAGAAACTTTCACGTAATTCATAAACCTATTGAAATATACCTACCTGTTGAAAAGTCTCTAACAGATTTAAGTAGCATGGTTTTTCTTTGAAATGTCTTCGTAACAATTCGTACGGCAAATACATTAGATTTACAGCATCGATCATCGCACTTACACCAATATTTTCCTTCTTGTGCCAGCAAAGCTGGTGCCTTCGTGTTTCCGAATTATCTACCACATCATCAAATATTAAAAAGCCCGCTTCCAGCTGAAAAAATAAATATTAGAATCAATAAGGAGTAAATTACTTTTTTCTCAAAAATTTTAGATTAAGAACCATTTCGATGCACCATCCAAGCATTCTCGCGAGTCGAAGATTGTCCTGGGTAAGCTGATCCTCTGGTACGAGATTCTTGTAGGCATAAACCAGGGCCAAGTATCGTCTTTTATTGCCTCTATTAACGTTGTAATGTAACATCTACAATTAAGAAAATTCATCCTACAAACTTTTCTGATTATTTATAAAATAAATTTAAGAATAATCGAGTAATATCAGATGTTTATACTTCATTAAAATAAAAATATTATATAAAAAAAAGCAGTAATTTGTTCCCAAACAATATACACGCTGACCATCTTTCTTGTACTACTTTTTTTCCATATAAACCATCAGGTGCTGTAAATTGTTTGGTACAAATCTGTTTTACCATTACCATCCTACTCAACTTTTGTCATTCAAAGCTATGTTCCTGATATGAATTAAAAACACAGACACAAAAAAATGTCTGTTTCAGATGCGTTATTATGATGTTATGTTTTTAAGGTCGCTGAATCGAATGACTGTTGGATCCCATCAAGTGAGATTCAAGTTCATTATTTCAAGGTAATTTTCTAGGGTATTTTCTAAGGATATTTAGGCTGGGGACTGCCCTGGAATTACAAACCTGCGGTTGATCGAGTTGTTCTGATATAACTCCAGAATTATGTCTATATGTGAGGCAAACACTGGTGTGGACCTGAGAACGTAACCTTTTTTTTGGGCTAGCACAACAACTTTGACTTCCATGCGATCCTGAAGAATCATGTTTAAAACACAAAAAATTAGAAAGTCTATCCAAACTCAAAATATTCTGCGCTTTTAATAACTGAGGTCAAAAATTGACTTTCAATGTAAATAACAAATTTGACCTTGAAATGACCTTAACTTGTCCTGGCGTAGATATGGATTTCAGATTTAGCGACCCCAAAAACAAAGATATTGTAGTGTTGTCTCTCATGCAACTTTTTTTTGTGATGTTATAGTCGCATCAAATTGCGTGTATCAATTAAGCGATTGCAAAAAGTTCTTATCTGACTGATGCTAATTAAGTTAAATTTTCTGTACAAATGAAAAGAAAACTGCATTTTCCATACTTTAAACTGCACAACAAAAATTCCCCGGTATTCCGTCAACTAAAGAATTAATAAACTTAAGTATCATTAAAGTTGCTGTGTACTTTGGCCATCCAATTCATAGCATCGGGAGCGTCGGTAAAGGATTCAGTTTCCGTGAGGTTGCGCACAATGTCCGGCCATATTGCCCTCATCTCTGGAATCTCTTTGTCCCTCCAGGCGGTTTGATCCATCGAGTCCATGCCCTGACTGATCGAAAAGGACCTATTGCATTATTGTAAAAAGGCTTATTTTAAATATAAAAAACAACATTAAGAAGTATTACTTTAAGGTAATTTTTGACAAAAGCTCCAAAAAACGTTAATAGCAGCTTTTGACAAGCTTCCGAATAAACAGAACAACAATATCAACGGAATTAGAGAGAAGAAATTAATTAAGAGGAATCTTACTTTAATCGACGTTCGATAGCATGGGCAGCAGAACTCTGCATTCGCCGGTACAACGGCAATGTACATCTTCTGACGTTGGAAGACACAATGAAAATGCTACGCATTACTGTACCCTGCTCTATTTCAATTCGATGACTTGTTCAATTTTTGACTATTCTTGCCCCGGTTCCGTTTGATCCTAGTTCTAATGTAGGTTTGTTCCCGACTCCAAATATCCTCTTTCTTTTATATATGCTTTGCGATGTTTTCCTACTGCTGAGATGGCGAAAACACAGCAAGAAAAGCCTTATCTCCTCTAGCTTGCAATTTCTATTTTTATTGAATGATTAGTAATAATATACTCTATTTATAACTTGCATTATTTATTAAGTGATATTGTAACAAATAATTGATACTAACAGATATATAAAGATTAGTAATAGGACAAAAGTAGATTCTGTTTCGATCAGTACGTTGCACATTATTATATTATAAAAAGTAAATTATCAAATACGAATACTTACTGATAAACAATTTACATCAGTTTGATATGGCGTACCATCTCTCCTGTCAATCAAGTAAGTGGAATTTTGATAAAATTCGTCGTTCGTCACAGACTTAGGAAAAACCGATCAATGATTTTTAAAAATTTTCATGATTACTATGTTTGCAATTAAATTATTATCCTCATGATGCAATCTGGACATTCATATTGGTCACCAATTGCGGTATAGTAAACTATAGGAAACAGACAGTTGTGTCTGTTTTAAAAGTATGTCATAATACTTTCCCGATCAATGAAAGTTTTTATGATAGATTTTATCATTGGGAAAATCCACCACTGTCACTGAATTTTTTAAAAACCTTCTTGATTATAATTTTGTAATTTATTGGAAATATTGGATATTTCCATTTACAAAAACAACTCTTAAAGAAATATAAAAAGGAAAGGGAAAACGGAAGAAAGGTCTTTTTTGAGTTTATGACTCTAGCCTGGGTAGTGAGACTGCATATTGGTACCATGTCTTAACCGGAGCGCAGCGCCCAGAGTCCGAGATCCTAATAATTCATGTACTTATAATAAAAGAAAGGACTATTGTATTAGTCTTAGTTAGACGTTTTCCTATAGCTTTTCGAACGCTCAAACCCTTAGTCTTTTGCAGATTCTCATAGAGTGTTAACGTGCTTCTTTCCTTGTGCTACTCGGAATAAATTGTTTTAGTTACGTTGAATATTCTGAGTTTTGTTTCACTCAATTCACCCATTCCCAATACAATTAAATTATTTTCCACGTGGTGCATTCATATTGATCATCAATTCTGGTACGGTAAACTATATGAAGCAGAAATTTGAATTATGACATGCTTAGCAACAAGGGATGGATTGTTTTTTTACAGTGCGATCATACATTTTCTTAAAAAAAAATTTTATATTAAAATTAATCACCGTATTAAATGTACAAAAGTTAAAACAGCATCTTTCCTTTAGATCATTTTTATATTTTCAATTATTTTAGTGATTTATTAAGCTCGTCAAATTTGTGAGAATAACAAATTTAGAAAATGAGATCTTAAAAATGGTAGAGAGGGAGAGATAGTGAGTGTTTTTTACCAACAGTAGATAAACTCTGAAGATATGTTCTAATGTATATACCAGCCGTAGCGGGATGAGGCGCAATAGTCGAGCGCGGGTGTATTGTACTTGTAAACCTTTAGTGAGAAAAGAATACACTTTAACGAACTCAACAATGCACATAATTACTGTGCAAACGAAATATTAGAATGATAGTGGGCCAGCACAAGTGATTGCTGACCATCCAAAAATCAGGCGAGAAAACTTTCCAGAACAATACGTTTTATCGAGAGCTTAAAATTGAAGTGACCAAGTTTCACAGAAATTTAAGGCCTTACGACGCAGTGGCAGATCGTTTGCCTAGAGAGTCAATCGAGCCTTCAGAGAAGATGAAGCGAAACATCGCGACATAGCGTAAAATAAGATACACGTAAAATGGCATAAGAGACGTATCTTAACGTACGTTATCAGAAGAGCGAAATATTGAACTAGTCAGTTAAGATAACTAAATGTAGATGGCGCCATCGCGATAATTGTAATTTAAATTCAAAATTGTATTAGTGAAATAATAGCTTTGTAATTTGATGCCAATAGAAACCAATATCTATCTATCTTAAATTCAAAATGTTGCGTCATGACGATGTATCAAAATGAAAGCCAATAAAAATTACTATAACTAATTAAATTCAAAATATGTATTATGTCATATCACTGTACAAAACATATAACAAAAAAATACTTCAATTAAAAATTTTGACTTAAAAGAAAATTGCTGTACCTATGTAAAAGTGAATAGAATTTTTTGATATTAATTACGTTATCCAGTTAGCAGAGAACAAACGGAAGCAAAGAATAAATTTTATCCATAAATTCTGTGGGTTTCTTAGTGAACATTCTTTAAAAATTTAAGAACGTTCTGAAGGTACTGTTTTTGCAATTCGTCATAGCATTTTTTACTAGATTTTCACCATAAACTTCAGAGACAAATTCAACTCTTGCATGTCTACTGATTATTAAGAAATATGAGATCAATACAGAGCTTCAAATATAGCACTTTCAATAAGACCTGTAATTTTCTTGAACAATAATTTTTTTTAGTTTATAATTATTACAGTGCTTATAATTAGTATAAAAATAGTAATTAATAGCGTTTTTCATTCTTCTTTAACAGAATTTACACTGTTATTCTGTATATTTGTTTTAGAATGGAAAACCAATAAGGGTAATTGCAATCTAATCGATCGTGAAACCTCGTCCACCCGCTGTCAGACTAATGAGATTCATGCTTATGCAAGTGCGCTAATTGCAATTACTCGTTTCTTGCAACCATTATTTACATATATTATTAACGCATTTGTTGATACATACATCAACATATTTATCTGTTTATGATGCTATAAGCTCCTGTTTAAATTGATTGTTATATTTTTTCATTATATTTGTTGAATAAAATCAGTCAGGTTTATAAATCACCGACATGTAGAGTTAATAATAATTATTTACATCTAATAAATTTTGTGGATGTTTCATCTTAATTATTAGGTGACATTTGCTATAAACTTTTACAGAAAAATATTTAAAACAATGGAGAAAGACAAAATACTTTTCTAAGATTCATCGACGGTTTCTTGTTGTTTTTAGATATACGGGGTTTCCATTAAATCTCAGGCCGACTGATGGTGACCTTCAGTTTGACCTAGGACTTGACCTTTAAGGTTATTTTAAGGTCAAGATTGTTTTTTTAAGTAGGAACCCCTATTTTTTACTTCAGATTATGAATCAGCGGGAAATTTTACGTTCAGGTATGTGTCCATGTTATGGGTCAAGGTCTTCCATAAGGGTCAAAATCTCTGCCAAAAATCTCAAAATTAACATAAGCAATCCTAATCAAGTTAATATATTTATGACGAAAGGTTTTCTGTTAATTTTGGGATTTTTGGCAGATTTTGACCCATATGGATGACCTTGACCCATGACATGGATAGATACCTGAACGTAAAATTTCTCGCTCTTTCAGAACCTGAAGTCTAAAATAAGGGTTCCTATTTAAAAAACAATGTTAACATTGAAATAACCTTGAAGGTCAAGTCCAAGGTCAAACTGAAGGTCACCATGTGATTCCTCGTTGACACCCTGTATAAGTGAAAAACATACTTTTTTAAATATGATTCTAAATAAACCGATGATATAATTTTTAATCAACGTACGAATAGAATTTAAAAAATCCGGCTGAAATTAATTATCGCACTTCCCTGGTAAAATCGTTGCCGGGTTCCTCGGTGGAATCAGCCTAGATTTTCTCAATATCGCTGAATTCTAGGTAA
>UXGC01002739.1:0-10274 GCA_900480045.1 Eurytoma adleriae
ACAGACTCTTAAAAACCGCACATGTGAACTGTATTTGATGAGAGCAAGGGGTAAAATATAGTGTGTTTCGGCCACAGGTTGTCGGCTGGCCATGGTCAGTACGATACCAACAACCCTTATCGTAAACACACAAGAAAAACGGGAGGAAAAGGGGTCTAATTATAAGGATTAAGCTGCAAAATTACTAGTGGAAGTGAAGCCTCCATCTAGTTGTTTGAAAAGGAAGGTTACCACTTGATTCTTGAAGACTCCTCATACTAAAAGCAGAGCAAACCTCGGAAAATGAAACCGCACGTTACATCTTGATTAGTCCATCTCTCTTCCAGCATGTACTCTACGCAGCTTCTGATGGCTCTTACTTCAGCCTGGAAGACGGTGACGTACTTATCTAGGGAGAAGACTAGTTCTCTGTTGCTGCCTTTCAGCCAAGCACCAGCTCCTGTGCCTTTATCGTCCTTAGAACCGTCGGTGAACCAGCATCGGAGGTTACCTCCCGCTGATCCTACCACCAAGTTCACCTCTTCTCTGGATAGTAGGGACACTTCGAAATTGTTCTCAAAGAAGAATTTTCGTTGCTCCCTTGCTAAGCATCCATTGCTAAGCCGCCTTGGCCTAGGTCCAGATGATCGACAATATCAACATCCCTGTGCCCAGTCCAGTTCTTTGATATCCTGACCTTCGCTTTAAATGCAAAGGATCTTACCATTAAATCCAGCCATAACTTTTAGTGGCGTCGACCTTCTCACCCCTGTGATACCTCTTATAATAGCTATAACAATTATTGCAATTTTAGTTTTTAATTGCATTTCAAAGTAGGTTACATCAGGAATAATAAAAAAAAAAATTTCCTTGCACCCTCGATCTAATCACAAATTTGTTCCATTTTCGAGGATTTCGTCCCACTATGTGCTGCCGATTGAAGTGGAAAGTCGATAAAATCAAGTGTAAAATTTTGTTATTACAGTACAGAAAGACCGAAAATCGTACAGATGCTGCTGGATGCCGGTGTCGATGTGAACGTACAGGACAAACGCGGTCGCACAGCGCTATATTTGTCCGTGGAAACACCCGTGTCAGTTTCCATCACCAAGATGCTGCTGGCCCATCCTAAAATAGATCTGAAGGCTCGTATGGACGATGGTACGACGCCGCTGATGAGCTCAACGAGTTATGCCTGTCCCTCCGTAATTTTCGGGCTAATAAAAGCGGGCATTGATATTAACGCAGCGGATAATAATGGCAATTCGGCGCTGCACTGGGCGGCGTACCGATGTAATGTGATCGCAACAGACATTCTGCTAAGAAATGGAGCGAATCCAGATGTCTTGAATGACGAGGGCCAGACGCCGTTGCACTGCGCGGCGAACATAGGCTTTCCTATGATATGCAGCATCCTGCTAGAGAGGTTTGCTAACAGAGACATCAGGGACAACATGGGTAAGACGCCCAGGGATATTGCTCAAGAGAGGGAACACCCGGAAATTGTCTTGTTACTTCAGGAACGCATGCCAGCAGCCTAGGTGAATTGTACTGGTACATTTTGCGATTGCCAAAATGATAGCAGCGTTTTAATGTAATGGATGAAGAGACCCTACAGAATCCGCTTTGCGTGTATCTATTTCCCGTTAAGAGGACGCAGGGAATCCAATGAATCTAATCAGGTTGATTCAATCTTTAATATTTGGAAGGCTTATAATAAATTGAATGAAGCGAAAAAATATTAATGTTACGGTATACGGTAGACCCTTAAATGGGGGATGAATTACTTCTATACCTTTACCAAAAATCCTGCAGGAAATCCTACAGGAGATCCTGCAGGACATCCTACACATTTCCTGCAGGAAAAATCCTACACGGAATTTCGCGATTTTTCCTGATTATAATTTTTAACGGATAAAATGCTATTTTTGTTAAAAAAAAACTTGAAAAATGACATTTCCTCGCCTTCGCGGGGAAAATGTCATTATGAATGAAAGTAAAGTTGAAAAATGATCTTTTCGTCAATTTTATTATAATTTATGATTTATAATTTATAATGTATAAAATTCCTGTAGGATTATCCTGCAGGATTTCCTGCAGGAAAAACCGCGAACTTCCTTGCAGGATTTTTCGGTAAGGATACCTTATACAAAGTTACCGACAATTGGATTTTTTCGTTTTGTTAATACATTTTTTTTAAATAACATGATTATTAATGTACGCAGAGACACAAGACTAGAGAATGTGCGTCTGGTTCAAATTAGTTGTTAGTCTTGAAATTTATTGAAATGAAAAATGTATTATTTAAATAAAATATTTCACCTTCAAAATATCAAGTTCTTTGTAATAATTTGTTAAACAATGACGTTTTACACTTTCTACGTAAATATTACATAAGTCAAATTTAATTTAATCTTGTACACGCACATTTTCCGTGTCTTACCATTCCTATAGTACAAAGGCCTGAGAAAACCTCGTAAACAATGCAATTTTAATGCGGTGTTTGCACCGTTTTTCCGAGAATTTTAGAGAATTTTATAAGTCCTTTTCAATACAGATTATCACGAATGTTAATAGGCTTTAGTCGTCTTGAAAGATTGAAGTCATTCTTTCTTCTTATGAAAAATGATCGTACAAGTTTGGTCGAAATTCAGTATGTATAACTAATCTTTTTTTAATATGTATTTGTGAGAAAAATGAATATAATTATAGGTTCCTTGTGAAGTTTTATAATTAAATAATAAATCAAGTTATCGTAAAAGAATAAAAATCTACTTTTATTAAAAAAAAAGAAACAATTTTTTTCTCCTTTTTAGTAGAAAACTAGAAAAAATTTAACGTACAATTCTTTTATAAACAAATATAAACTGCTCTTTGTTCCTTCGTACATATGTACAATTTAAATATTGTTCCTAGAAAATATCACTATATCGCTCAGCTAGTGATATGGGTGTGTTCGGTCTATCCACGAACTTCCCATACAAACCGAACGCACCCGATGTTTCACGCCCTGGTCATCACTATAACCTCTTTCGGAGTCTCAGCTCCACTGTGCTCCATTCATGATTCACCAAGCGTAACAAAATGCCACATTGTTTATTCTGACAACTGTAGTTTTTTTTCGGGAGCATTAAATGTTCTGACGTGTAGAGTGTATTTCTAGTGTTCCTTGTTTTACTGCATTTACATTAATTTATTAAATATGGTGAGCATTTATATGTTTTTAAGTATTTTTTTATAGTGATGATTCTATTTTGGTAAGCTCTACTTGCTTCTTGCCTTTTTTGGAAAGGTACTGATGTTCAAGTATTTACCGAATTTTTATAGATTCCAAAGAATATTCAATTTATAAATTAAAAATGTTTTATAAACTTGCTTTTTTAAATTTTTAATTGTGTTTTATTAAATATTTATTGTAAAACATTTATCGTGTATCAGAGGTAAAAAAAGTGTAAATTGAACGACGAAGATTTAAACTTTCTAATGCACATTTAATAATAATTTAGTAATAATAAATTAAATAAATATTATTTACTATTAGCAAGATCCAAATGAAGATACTGAGTGGAATGATATTCTCCGAGCAAAGGGGATCATTCCCGAGAAAAAGAAAGATGCAGAAATCACAGAAGACAAGATTGTGGAAATGTTGGAGAACACAATCGACCAAAAAACTGGAAGAGGTATGCACAGTTATGGAATTTTTAAAATTGATAATTAATTTTTAGAAATTAAAAAAATAGTGCTATAAAAAATATAATTTGATTTTAGTACAAACTAGTCTAGAAGATAAAACCCTGGATGAACTCGATGAACTGGAAGACGAAGAGGATGAGAGAGTTCTCCTGGAGTACAGGCGCAAAAGGATAGCAGAGATGCAGGCGCTTGCCATGAAGTCTAAGTACGGAGAAGTACGGGAAATATCTGCAGAGGATTATGTTCAAGAAGTTAATAATGCAGGAGAAGATATTTGGGTTGTACTGCATTTGTATAAATCAGGGTAAAGTGGCAATATGCAGTGAAAATTTCGAATAAAATATTTATCTTTACATTACCATTAAAATTTTGTCTTTGCAGCATACCTTTGTGTACATTAATCAATCAACACATGTCAGCATTGGCAAGGAAGTTTCCAACGACCAAGTTTTTAAAAAGCATTTCGACCACTTGCATTCCCAACTTTCCTGATGCAAATCTTCCAACGATATTTATTTACAGGAATGGAGCGATGGAAAAACAATTTGTTGGTCCAATTGAGTTACGTGGAATGAAACTCACAGAGCAAGGTTTGTACTTTAAAAATTGTTTTAATTTGTGTCGAAAGGAAAAATAAATTCTGTATTTTATAGAATAAATTTTTTTTCACTGTTTTGATAAAAATTTTTTTTTGTAGAATTTGAGTGGATGCTGGGAGATGCTGGTGCTGTTCCAACGAAAATTAAAGAAGATCCTAAACCAAAAGTGCGCGATGTGCTTTTTGCTAAATTAGATGATCTTTCGGAAAGTAACGATTGGTAATAAGTAAGATGTACAGTTTTTAAATTATTTACAATAATTTATATATACACGTTGTTACATAAATTCATTTAAAGATTTTTATCATTTTTATCAAAGCAATACCGCTGTAATGTTACACAACACACTTGTAAATTATTCATTTCATTAAAGTGCGCATGAAATTTTGTACTAAAAAGAGAACTTACGTATTTGGATTTTAGTATTTAAAAGAAAATACCAAAATCTGTCAATAAAATAAATATTTATAACATCAGCACAATATTGACAAAAGTTTATTTAAAAATTTTCAAAAAACACTGTACCTGCAAACTTCACTTCACACCGTGAAGCACACAGCTGAAACCAACCAGCGAATTACCGATAAAAAAAGAGAAACAGACCTTACTCGACTCTCGATTAACGCCATTTCAGCATTTAATTTTCAGGACCGCCGCTCCTCGATCAGCATCGCTGTCTCACCTGCAAAAAAAGCACCAAATTGAAAGCAGCACCGATCGCCAAACCCCGGGCGTCGATCGGTGACAACAAGGAGCTGCACAGCGGCGAAATTGAAAGCAAAAAAAAAAAAAAAAACAAATCCTCGAGCGCACGTACACAAACAATGCGAGGCAATGATCGAGCGCGCGAGTGGGTAACCCGAGAGTGCCGTCTCCTTCGGCGGCGCGAGATTGTTTACGTTTTCGAGCCGGCGGCCCTCTCCCTCGCGCGCGGGGCCGTCTTTTGTTTCGAACGCGCGCGCTGCACCCGCCGGCGAGCAGTCGACGTAGCGAGCGGGTAAACGCGCCCGGGGGATCGTGCGATGCGGCCTGGAGGTGCGCGCCCTTGAGGAGGAGGTGCACCCGCTCGAGCAGGTAAGGCGAGTCGCAAGCTCGGTGGTGACCATAGATCGGCAGGTGGTTGTTGCGCTCGCGCGTTATCAAAGTCGAAAAAAACAATTTGAAGTTTATCGCACTTGTTTCGCTGAGTCGCGTGTGATGTGATGCAGCGGGGTAACAGCGGGGCGACCTTTTTCGACGTGGGTTTTCATGAATGAAAGTTTGCAGATATGGAGCTGAATGCTGGCCACTACAAGTACTACAAGTGCAGGAGCTTGCTGGCGTGCGACGCCGGGGGTACTGTGTACGACACGTCCAGGGTGTACGGCGGCGATGCAGGCACTCTGCAGAGGGAGGCGGACGTGGCTGAGAAAATTGTTTACATCGTGGACAGAGATAAAGTGGAGAAGAGGACAGCGGTGGACTCGACCACTCATTTGGATGACGATGAGTTCAACGATTACGAGATGCACTCCAGTGCCAGTTGCGAGCCACACAGTACGGTTGCTTTGGGTCTTTCCGTTCAAGATGAGATGGAGTGCTTCGATCGGGAAGCACTAAGCTGTCGGAGCAAAGATTTGCGTTGCTACTTTGTTAAAAATGATGACGACAGCGATACAGTCTCCGTTACTCAAAAATCTGAATTGTCTCAAGATTCTAATAATTTAAGTGATGTTAATTATTTTGATGGTATTAATGATTCAAAACAGTACACTTCACCGAAGGAAAAGGTTGATGTTTATAATCAATTAACATCTGATTTTCAGTATCCTTTTGTTCTATCGCAAAGTAAATATGAATCAGATAGCTCAAAGCATTCAATAGGACAAGAAGTAAATGATTATGATTTTAATCCTTCAGTAAAATCAGAAATTGAATTTAAAAGAAATAATCACAAAAGGAAGCAAAAGTATACTGTTAAAGATGATTCATTTATTAAAATCAAGTTGAAGTATCAAAAAAGAAATCCTTTTGCTAATGTAAAGATGAGTAGTATCCTTAAAGGAAATACAAAATCGTCTTCAAAAAATAATAAAAATCATTGTAGGCAGCTAAGGAGAGAGTTATCTAGGTCCTTGTGTAATAAAAATGTTGAAGTAGACAATCATAATTTTAATAAGGAAGAAGAAGTCTTAATGTACAAAACATCTTATCACACAGATCAATGTTCACCTGGCAGTAAAGATGAGGCTTTACAAATGGAGATCAATAGAATCGTTAATTTAAATTCTGATCTTACTGATGCAGATTATTTGGATTATGTTCAACCACGAGAAAAAATAATTGAATCAGATATGGATAAACTTTTAAGCCCCACTATAGATGTGGACTTTTCGGAAATATTTAAAGTTTGTCAACGGAATCATGTAATACAAGAAACGCAGAAAATGAATAGCAGAATAACGGAAAAATGGAAGCCTGTAGATTGCAATGGCAATGAGGTAGATTTTGGTGACATCCAAAAAATGAGCAATTCAAAATCATTGTCATCCATTGAAGTTGCAGAAAGAGAATTGTTTTTAAATTTAAAGTCAATTTACTCCAAGAAACACGGGTGGAAAAACTATTTTAACACATCAAATGATTCTGTTATTAATGATATTCTTTATGATGAAGGGCTTGATTATAAAGATATTGAAATGGATACAAACTTTATTATTATGAATATTGAAGTGTATTCAAAACAAAATCAATTTGATAAATCTTGTACGTTGTTAGAAAGTTTATATGAATTTAATCGTTTTGGTGGCTTTGTAGAGGAAAATTGTGATGAAGATAAATCATGTTGTACAGAAGAAAACTCAAATGAAATTGTAATTAGTGATACACTGTATAATTTTTCTGAAGATAAGTTTCATGAAGAACCTGATTCTACTTCAACGCAGGATGTAGAATATCAAGAAGAAAACTCTCAGTCTCATTTAACATTCAATTTTTCCAATAAATCAAATTTACTTGGTGTTGATTATCAAACGAAGCACAACTCAGTTGAATGCCTTAGTAAAGAGAAAGTTGAAATCAAACAAGCTTCATTAAAACTAAATCAAATACCATCTTTAAAAATTAAAATTAAAAGAGTCAATGATGAAAACAATGAATATGTCATTGATGATTCCAGTGAACAAATAAAGGTAAAGAAGAAGAAAAAATCTAAGCAAACGACCAGTGTTGCAAAATCTACCAAAGATATTGATAGGTATGATAATAAAGAAGTTTATGATTACATAAAATTTAATGTTTTTAACTTGGTAACGAAAAAAAAATTGATATATTTCAGGTACGAGTGTAATGATTGTTCTATGAAATTTAGAACAAAACGAATATTACAGAGTCATATGTCTGAATACCACAAAGGTAAGAATTGATTTTAATGTTTTACGTGGCTTTAAACTAAATTAGAAATTAATATGTACTGCTTGGATTAAGGTCCTTATGATACCGAATGTGAAATTTGTCACATGAAATTTAGAAAAAGCTCTGCTCACAAGAAACATGAATCTTGGTGTGCAAAGAATATAATACATAAATGTGATATCTGCAACAAAGAGTATTGGTAAGTAGAATCATAATTAAAGGAACACTGTACATTCTCATTATCAGTATTTAAGTGAATAATTATTTTAGTTATCGAGCCTCGCTTTTGAAGCATTTGAAGACTCATACAAGAGCATCACAGTAGTCTACTTTTCTGAACTACAAATTTATTTGTAGAAGCATAATAAAATAAAAAGTTAGTAGAGTTAATGCGTTACTATGACTATATAGATCTAATATTGAAAAATACATGTTTTATTTCAGAATGTTGAAAGTATTTTTGTTTAAATGATCGATATCAATTTTAAAATACTAAGTTAACATATTGATGAGCAAAAAAATAGTAATAATTGGAAATAATACTCAAGTTAACAGATTTTATTTAAGAGAATGCTGGTCAGTACGTTCTCTTTGATAAATAAGAGAAGAATACTCCACATAGCCAATAGTTTTTTATATCTACGCAGCACCGATATTTTTGGATTTTTATATTATTTTAAAAGCTTTTTGTGAAAATTGTACCTGTTTTATAAAATAATCATTTACAACTGAGAAAATTGTACTCATTATGTAAGTAAATATTAAATGTAATTTACAAACTTAATTGTAAAAATTACAACTGAACTATTTAACAAAAAATTTTAAGGTATTTATTGAAGTTTTTTGTAATAAATTTTACTTATATCATGAAAATTATTCCAACGAATTTAAATTCGTTTACTAGATTAGATCAAAGTTTTTTTCTATAACATTTGCCTAATAAAAATTTAATTTTTATCATTGCAAATACAGCTTTTTTATAGCGAGATTTTAAGATATTTTTTATTTTCGCTTTTATTTATAAAAAAAATGTTAGAGCATTTTTCTGTATTTATAGAAAAAAATTTGCCAGGCTACATTACATTTTTTAAACCAACATATTGCGATTACTTCACGTGTTTGCAGTGTTAGAAGTTAGAAATGGTTTCTGTTCCTATACCATTGTTTAATATTGATTAATGTATAATAAAGTTTGTATTCATTTATAATAAATAAAATAAACAAGCTTTTAAACAACATTTTCTTCCAGTACTGAAAATTTCTAATTTGTTATGTAATAATTGTAAATTGTGTATCTTTTGAGGGATTTTTAAAACATAACCGTGGGTACGTTTTAATTAAATTTAAAACGCTTTACAAAATTTGTGCGGGATTTTGGTTAAGTTGTTGATGACCTCTGATTTATGTTTAAAGAAAAAGTTGATTTAAATCTTACGCATTGTTGTATAAGAAATAAAAACTAATTACAATTTTTTTTTGTCCTAAAAAGCATAAAACATGATGTATTGCATAAAATAATATAGTCATCACCAGTTTACTCGCGTGTACCTACATAATACCTATTATATTTTGGTAAAACGGTAAAATTTTCAAAGAAGATATATTCAAGAAACAAAAGAAAGGTAATATTCAAATGTTGAATAAAAATCTGAATTTTTTTAGATTCAATAAATACATTTTTGTTAACTTTTAATTTTTTCGCAAATTTTGCCTGAATTTGGACTATTTTTCAAAAAATAAAAAAAGCAGTGTGGGTCTCGGGACCCCCGGCAGAAGTGATAACTTGTCTTAGGCAATGCAAGTATATATTGATGATTGAGGTGAAAATGGTACTAACTCAGCGCTAATTTAAGAAAGTATGTACTAACTAGATGTGACTTCAAAAAGATACTACTGGTAGACGGAATTATAAACCCAAAAAGGTGCTACGTCGGCGTGACTTCAAGAAGGCACTAACTCGGCTAGCGAATTAAAGATTGAAGAATGTACCTAACGTCTAGCAGTTTCAAGAATTTTCTTTCTCGGCGCAGCTTCAAAAAGATATTATTTCGCCGAACGGTTTCAAGAAAATGTTAACCCGTCGCGACTTGAACCTATATATAGTACCTTTTTCATATCGCACCGTGTTAGCACCTTTTTTAAACTGCTCAGCGAAATAGTGAAGCCGCGCCGAGGTACAGCACCTTCCTTAAACGGTAAGAAAGTATACTATCTTCAGTTCGCTCGCCGAATTATCCATACAATAATTTCGCTATGCGATTTTCTCTCGTATTATCGATATCCCCGAAGATCCGTCTCGATCTCGAAACAGAAGAATATCAATTGTTTTTGTTTACATTTTTTGATCAGGTTATGGACAGAAACCTATAGGGCGCGCGTATTCTGAGGGGTAAACCAATGATAACGCGACCTTTAGGTAGACCAAGACGCAGGTGGGAGGTGTAATGTCCTTGATTTTTCGTAACCGAGCGTTGGGTCATTGTGAACATAACTTTAAAGACGCGAAATCATTATGAAATTAGTTACGCGGAAAACTTCACTTCCTCTCTGCATTCAACGGGCTGGAGACCGTCGTACTCGGAGGCTTGTACGGCTGCATTAAAAGTG
>UXGC01002740.1:0-10266 GCA_900480045.1 Eurytoma adleriae
CTGGGTCCCAACTCAGCGGGCCTGAAGTTGGCCGTAGTTACGACGGAACAGGATGAAGCGAAGAGATTACTCGATATGGGTTTCATTCGGATAGGTTTCACGAGCTGCAGGATTAGAAAGCGAGTAATGGTGCTAAAATGTTATCGTTGCCAGGAGTTCGGTCATCTCAGCAAGAACTGTACCGAAGAAGACAGGTCTCGCCTCTGTTACAAGTGCGGAAGGCCATGACACAAAAAGCCAAAACATGGCACACTGCTCCTTATGCGAGCGGGCTGGAGTCGCCGAGCAAACCCACGACTCCAGCTTTGGAAAATTCACAGTCTTCAGCAAGATTCTGGAGACTGAAAAAACGAAGGCGCGCATGAAGCACTAACACATGGAAAGAAAGAACGTAGCCTAAGAGTAGCGGCACCACCCTGAAGTAATGCGAAAGCGGTTCCGGGGTGGAACAAATGCCCAAACGGAGAAGGGGAAGTTTTAGTCGATATGCCACGCTGGAGAGTCTGATACACGGGGCAGATAGTCTCTATGGTGCGCAAAGCATTTCTCCCCTCGCGTTATACACGTACATTACAAATTATAATCCGTAATAAACTGCAGAAAAGGTGAGTTAATTAGATTTAATAAAGAAATATATACCATTTTCGTGACTAGTCCCAAAAACATCTTGTACTTCTCCTGGAGTCATATGCTCATGTATCTATCGCACAATTAAATTAAAAAATTGAAAAATCTTGAATTATAATTACTAAACATAAATAATTAAAGAAGTTTGTTACCTTATGGCTGTGAGCGAAAATGCTCCCAATTTGGAACAACAAGAAGAATGTTGAACGGTACATCTTCATTATTACTTCCCGTCCTAATCCAATCATAATAATATTTAATAGAGTATTGAAAAAAAAAAACAATAATTTAAAGAGAGAAAGCTAGATTGAAATCGCACTACATTGTTGGTATGTGGTATGAAATTATCCACAACATTGTTAAAATCATAAAAAGTTATTTTGCACGTTAGCTTTTTGAAAGCAGCATCAAAATAGTTCTTTGAAAGTAGCATAAAATATAAAAAAAAAGTTTAAAAACTTACTTTAATCTGGCAGAAATTACACAAATACCTAGGAACTTCTTTGAGCAGCTTTTGAATTTTAGAAATATTTTTTTTAAGCAGAGTTGATCCTCCGCTTACTCACTGAGTCAACTAGTCCCTGCCTTGCATGGTCTAAACACAGTGTTGAAATGCGACGAGTCTATGCAAGTGAAAGATTTTTAAGCTCCACGAAAATCCTCTTTCAAATTGTATTATCGCGTCAGGAGAATTATTAAAATGTTATTGATGTTGAATTAACACAGAATGCGTATGTTTACTACATAATTACGCAAACGTAACGAATTTTCTCACGCTTTAACATTCAACTTGTGGACTTGATGAAGAGTTAACGCCCGTTACAAATCAAATATATTTCAACCTTTCCAAAAAGACATGTGTGATTATGCGATCAGCTGTTAATAAATAATAAACGCTTTAATACCGACACCGAGGAAGTTTTTCAGGCATTACTGAAATACTTGTGCCTAAAAGATGCTGTTTTGCCTATGTTGGCTAATAAAAGTTAAGTTTACCTGTTGAAAGTATTGTCATTTCAAATACTATTTTTTTAAACTATGATTTCTTGATCTTCTACTAGTTAGACATTAGTAAATAAAAGGGCAGACTCGAATAAAACCATTAAATGACGTATGGGTCATGGTACATTAACAAACATCTGGCAAAGGCGAGAAATTATGGAAATCGTTGATTAAATAATTGTCTTACAAAAATGTAATCATAAAATAACAGATTTTATTACTCTTATATTTACAGAATGTTAAATAAGAGATGACAGCAAATAGAAAAATGTTAACCATGAAATTACAATTTATTATACAACATTATAAATTATATCAAATAGAAGAAGAAAGTTTTTCAGACTAACAAGGTAAGTGTGACTTGTTTGGGTCATGTTGTTGAAACTTTATGCATAGTTTTCTTATGCAATATTATGAAGGATGTCAAAATATTAGAAGGGTAACAATTTTTGACAAGTAGTTCCCCAAAGTTATTTTTCTCTAAAACTTTATACTGCCTTCTTTGACGATAACTCTGCTTTCATATGTCCTAGAAAGTACACCAAAAAAGCAAATAAAAGAAGAGAAAAAGAACTTTAATTTGAGAGGCTATGCGTTAAAAAATCTTTATTTCTTCAAAAGTTGTGTACAATTAAATATGAGTGGTAATGTCTTTAGCTTTAGCATTTATACTTATTCAAGCTTTTCTTAGTTTTCGATGTTCATATTTAACTGTATTTGAAGTAATTTGTATTTAAAGTGATCAGAGAGTGACATTTTATTTATTTATTTGCAATATTACTAAGTCCATAGTCCTTACAACGAATGATAACGCCTTAATCATAAGAAGTAGTTGAAGCCTAAATGTTTCGTTGCAACTAAATATTGGTAATCTTTTTAAAATTGTCTATGATTACTACCATCGAGTACTTATGGTTATTTATTATAAAATTCTAATATTAGAAAATTATTAGAGTACTGAAAGTAAAAATATACACTTTGTAGGGCAGAATCTTCATTAATAAAGTAAAAAGCTCCATATTTTGAAAATTGTCACAGAAAATATTGGTTAGCGCAGAAGGACGGGTCTAATTTAATTAGTTATTTTAAAGGCATTTTGTATACACTTTTATAATTGACAGTTTATTTTCTCAAGATTATAAAGTTATTTTACATTCTTTTATGTGAGTAATATATTGCTTCATATAAAATGTTTGCCAAAATATGAAACTCCAAGTGAAAGAACTGCTACATTTAATGGAATAATTAGTGACGAAGCGCCATTTCCTGTAGGTACGGGATCACCACTTCCTCCAGGCTTATTAGTGACACTCTGTGAAGGTGTTGGTGGTGCTGCCGTAACAGCTGGTGTGTTTGGCGCAGAAGGGGTTGGGCTTGCCGTGCTACCACCATCTTGTCCAAGTGTAAAGTGGGCTAAACATAGGGACCAATAATGTATAATAATTTATTTTCTGTATGATAGAAATAAAGACAAAATGTAACAAGTCAATCTTCGAAGCTTGTGCTAAATATACCGGGTGTTTCAGACCACCCGTCCAGGGTCTTAACTTCTTAGATATGAATTATAGGGAAAAATATTAAATAGAAAAGTTTCAGGGTTTCAGTCAGATTTCATCTTTAACTTTGACTTTGACCATGAAGTTGAAATTCGAGATCATTCGAAGGTCATCTTGTGTTTTTTAAATAGGAACCCCTATTTTTAACTTCAGATTCTGAAAGAGCGGAAAATTTAACGTCCAGACATGTATCCATGTGGGGTGGTCAGAGTGACCTACGTGAGTCAAAATCTCGGTCAAATATGTTAAAATTAACATGGAAGGCCCTATAGTTCACCACCTTCAAAGTAAACAAGTTTTCGCACTATAGGGTCTCCCATGTTAATTTTAACATTTTTGACCGAGATTTTGACTTACGTGAGTCATTCTGACCACCCAACATGGGTACATGTCTAGACGTAAAATTTTCCGCTCTTTCAGAATCTGAAGTCAAAAATAGGGGTTCCTATTTAAAAAACACAAGTTGACCTTCGAATGACCTCGAATTTCAATTTTAAACTTTTCTATTTCAACTGAAACTTTTCTATTTCACATTTTTCCCTATAATGCGTATCTAATAAGTTAAGACCCTGGACGGGTGGTCTGAAACACTCTGTATAATCTAATTTTACTCTCTAAAGTTGAAATAGTGAAAATATCATTAATTTTTGTAGTAAACACATTTTCCACAACTAAATTAGTAAAATTTACTATAAATTAGTAAAACATTTATCCAATGAAAAAACTGTTTGTAATTACACTACTATTTTTAGTAACTTATTCTAATTCTGGTAGTACATAGATTACTATTCATTACTTTAATTAGTGTATTTGCACTAATTCGCAGTGGAGCTCTTTTAACTAATCAAATTAGTGCATATGCACTAATATTTAGTGATATTGCACTATTTCAACTTTAGAGAGTAAAATATTAGAGTAAAAAGAAAATATAAATGCGGTAGAAAATTGTAAACGATAGTATTTATACAAGAGTAGATTAAAAGTTAATTGTTAAGGAACGCATAAAGTTTAATGTGAATTTATTTTGTTTATAGATAAAAATTTTAAATTAAATCGTCACTTTATTAGTATAAAATATAATTTAATATTTTTATTTTTTCGATAATACACATGGCCTTTGTAATTTTGTGTTTACTTGTTTGACCATCATTATTATTTAAAATTAGTTTCGAATTTAGAAACGAAGAGAGTAAATTATATTCCAAATACGAAATCGGATATACAAGTCGATTTACTTACTTTGAATAATTAACAGCGTAGTTAACAAGAACAGATTAACGCAAAATTTCATTTTTAGTGTTTTATTAGTTGGTTAATAAAATGCTCGAAAATGCGATTGTTTTACTGATAAACTGTCGATTTTTTTCGTTCTTATATAGGAATAGTATTCTGCTGTGGAATGTGCCTAAAGCCCCGGATTTTATTGATTTTATTTACAAATGCTGATCCTGAAAGTACACTTTATTATTCTGAGAAGGTCTATCACTTGTAATCAGTCATCGTTTTATTGTCCCGGCAGTGTTGCACAATTAGAGTCTTAAATATTGATATTGACACAAATTACTTTTTCCAAAACTATAATTTTATAAAATAATTGATTTTAATATGTCTATTGGAATTTTTAAGATATCAAACTTAGCTTATGTTAATTAATAATAATTAATTGCTGTAAGACACAGTACATATAAATGAGTGATTCTGAATATATTAAATATTAAATTAATAAGATACTGGGTATCGTAATATTTTTCTTATGAATAAATTTTATTATTTTAATGCGTCGACGAGTATGAAGGAAAAATGCGAATGGAAATATTATGGTTTAATGCATTTATCGGTTATTGAATTCTCAAACATCAGATAACATTGAATAGATAAAAGGCGAAAACGTAAATTCGGAAACCAGACGCGATATATTTTTTTAATGAATCAGCACTTGATTTACAATGAACTGTAAAAATGCTCTTACCAATAAACACTGTTCAATGAATTCATATATTATTCTAGGAACATATGTTTCTCTATCAAATTTTTGTCCATGCTTTGATTTTTAAATAAATTGTATTATAATCTTGACAATATGTAGAATTAAACATTTTTTAATCATGTATTTTAAATAATCGAATTAATAAAAAAAATTGTTTTGATTTATACATCCTCCCTGGTAGAAAATTAATCATAAATTGGTCAATAAATTGGTCAATTTATGGTCAATTGCCTTATTTATTGACCAGTTATGGTCAATTTATGGTGAATTTTCTACCAGGGCTATTTCACGATTTTGAAGAATGATTCAAATACTTTCTGTCTAAACTGTGCAATAAAATTATTATTTTTTAAGGAAAATTAAATTAATCGCAATAGGGAAACCTTGTGGGATCATCCTTGAGAATTCTTTACAATGCAATAAACTGCCTACAGAGGATCAGCGGAAGAACGGTAAGCTTTATGTAAATGCATAGTTAAGATTGAAAGTTGTATAAAAGGCAATCGAACTACTACTAGAGAATAGTTCAGCTGTCAGATTCAATTTTGTTCTCGGCTCACAGAGACACTCTCGTGCTAACGGCGATCTGAAAATGAAGCTCTGTTTGTGTCTTGTACTCATCGCAGTTATGGTGGCTATTCAAGGTGAGATTAAATAGTTAATAGTCAATATCGTCGCTTCCTATGAAGACTAATACATTTAAAAAAAGGTCTGTTTAAATTTGCCGTTTTCAAAGGATCAGAGTGAAATAAATGTGTCTAGGACTTGAAAAACTCTTGGTATCATTGATATGATACCCTATGTTATTATAAAAAAACTAAATTAAAATAGGCCTTTTGCGAGATGTGTTAGTCTTTGTAGGAAGCGAGATATAATGTAAAAGAATTGGGTAACTTCACCTAAATATTTCTTTAAATCAAAAAACTTTGAAATAAATGTATTTATTAGTTCTAAAGAAGTTATTTAGTTAGTGCAAAGAAATATTTTCTTGGAAAACTTTTGAAGAAAAATTTAATTTAGACTGACAAGGGGAGACTCAACCCTGTGGGTCATGGATTTAGCTGAAACTTGGTGAGCGACTTTCATTCAACTTGAAATGAAAGCCCTTCGAAGTCATTCGAAGTCATGGATTTGACTGAAACTTGGTGCGCGACTTTCTTTCAACTTGAAATGAAAGCTCTTCGAAGTCTTCCGTCCCATGGAGCCTAGTAACTAAAATCTGAGACGTTCTTCAAAAATCGATGGGGAAACGTGGGTTTACCAAAACGCTAATTATTGGGAAACTAAAGGTCGTGGAAGGACTTATAAAAATCAAATTAAAGTAGAGCGCAAGAGCTACAATTTCCCTTACGAAAAGAAACTACAGGCGTAACTGTTGGTGTAACTACTGGCAGAACTTCTGGCAAAACTACTGGTTACCAATAGTTTTTTTTTTAACTACTGGTATAACTACTGGAAGAAATTTGTTTCTTCCAGTAGTTACGCCAGTAGTTCCAAAAAAACTATTAGCAAAACTATTGGTAACCAGTAGTTTATTTTCCTAAGGGTTGTGCCTTACCGGATTAAAAAATATTTATTGGTTCAAAAGTTATGCTTCATTTTAAGTTAAAACAAAGTCACTCACCAAGTTTCAGCCAAATCCATGACCCTCAGGGTTGAGTCTTCCCTTGTGAGCATGGTGTTTGCTTTATGTACTCAATATTTTTTGTGATTTAAGTACATGGATTTTCGTTTTCTTTTAAGTTTCGTTTTTAATTTAATTTAATTTAATACTTTGAATTTCTTGGTATTTTAACAGCGTAAGTGACTCTTTTTCTTAGACACTAAAGTGTTAAATAAAGGTTGAAAAATCGTTAGGATTGAAATGTGGCTGGTAAAACTAGAGATTATCTGGCAATTTGTCCCGTATCTATTAATAATGATCATTTTGTGAAATTTCTACTAAGGTAATAGTTACAACCATTTCTATATAATTTTTTATAATAGTAAAAAATGCGGAAATCGTGATTGTGTTACAAAACATATTTTTGCAACAAGCATTGGAAATGTAACGAGAAAGTGCAAATGAAAAAATAAACGGTACTCGTTGTATATAAACTTATATATAATGATACATATAAGTAACTATGTTTGTTATATACACTTAAAATTAAAATAAGATTGTCCAAATTAAAAATATTTTCCAATTATAATTTAGAGTGCTATTGCCGAAAAAAATACGCAATAAAGTAACTTTGAATTTTTATTTCTGCGTTTTTAATTTCATAAATTGTAAATTATTTTTTTTTTTTCGAATAGCTGGTACTGTGATCTGTAACGGCGGTGAACCTGCTCCTGATGCAGACCAGACTGAAAAACCTGCTCAAAGTACAACCGAAAAGAATTCAGCAGGATCGTTGTCAATTATGGGCTTCCACTTACTGTTGTTGGCCGCGGGCTTGCTCAATTTTTGCAAAAGCACCGTATTTAATTAAATCCTTATGGGTAATAAACATCCTGTGCTTTTTGAAATAAAAAATGGCATACTGTATGTAAAAACAATAATTTGATGCAATAAAGAAAATGTAAGAAAATTAAATGTGATTTTTTTTCTTTAAAATTTTCTTTTCAGTTATTGACGTAGGGGATAGCGAAACATAGTGGGCCCGCACACGATTTTTTAGAGGCATATTGCGGGCCACCTCATCATTTAAATTTTATCTGCCACCCCTAAACTTAACGTATAATTGGTACGATACCTCAAGTTTATGGGTGGCAGATCAAATTTAGATGATAAGGAGGCGCGCTATATATACACCTCTAAAAAATCGTGTGCGTGGGCCACTATTCCTGATGCCTACATTGGTTTGTATTTTACAGTTAATTAAATTATATTTGAAATTACAGTTAATTAAATTAGATTTGAAATTTGAATAAAACTTTCAGAACAGTTTTTTATGTCAAAATATAAAAAAAGCTAAAATATTGGAGCTAACACTCAAAATTATCGAGACATGGGGTCCCTAAAGTTTTTTTTTTTAACCGACGCATATTGCCTTCTTTGGCGATAACTTTGTTTTCAAATGTCCTAAAAAATACACAACAAAAACAAATAAAAAAAGAGAAAAAGATCCGACAATTTGAGAGACTGTGCGTTAAAAAGTCTCTATTGCTTCAAAAGTTATGTACAATATAAATGCGTGATAATGAATATTAACTTTTTGAAATTTGGTTTTACGTAGATTTTTGCACAAATATTTAACTTTTGAAGCAGTAAAAATTTTTGAACGCACAGCCTCTCAAATTGTCGGTCTTCTTCTCTTCTTTAATTTTGTTTTTTTTGGTGGACTTTTTAGATGTAGGAGTACAATTATCATAAAAAAATGAAATGCAAAATTTTAGAGAAAAATAACTTTAATTCCTCCTGCCTCGACAATTTTAAGTGTTAGACCCTCATATTTTGGCTTTCTTCATATTTTGATATAAAAAAACTGTGCTTAGTTTTATTCGAATCCCCGACTATATTTCTAATATTCATGTATCTAGTATCTACCTGAGTTCTGAGTTATTGAGCCTAATCATAAGTACATCGTTAACAAAATAATCGTAAATAATAGTTTACAAAAACATTTACGATATGATTAGAATTTAAAAATTAAAATACTTGAATTTAAAAGGATTGCCAACTGAGAACAAAAAGTGGATGGCAGCCGGCAGGTTGGCTACATTACATTGCCGCTATCGTGCGTGCAGCTTATTTCACTTATATTGTATAGTATAGTAAAATTTTGATGCACACATTATATTTTTGTGTTTGTACACATATAGATAATAATTGCAGGGTAAACATGAATGCCGAATAATTGTAAATTTTTGTATAAAAAGTATATTTATTATTTGTGAAAAAATGTTGATTCTTTAATTATAATTAAGTAATAATTGTACATACATATCAATAGCTTAAGAGGTTTACGACAAAAATGAACAATTTTATGACAAAAAGGGTAAAACAAGTAAGTTAATAAATAGTTTTACTTAAAATTTAGTTTTAATCAATTTTGTTTATTACAGTTTTTGATATTTTCTACATTATGCACATAATTACATAAGCATTATAAACTTAACCTGTACAAATTCAATTAAATGTAACAAAAGTGTATTTAAGAATACTTATTGTTTTTTAATATTTTAAACTATTTAATTTAATATTATCTCTTCTAGTCTTCGTTTTAATTTCATGTTACATCTCACATCTGAATGTGAAATAACAATTAAGTATAGGTTATAAATTTCTATTGAACACAATATTTTAATTACAATTGAGTGAAATATTAATTTATAAGTAATTACTAATTTCTTAAATTTTGCAGAATTAAAAAAATCTGAAAAATTTTTTTATTAAATGCAATAACACTTGGATATCGACGGTTATAATTAACAGGTACGATACTCATTTCTATAAGTATTCTTTGACATTTTGTAATAAAAAATGTATATCGTTGAATGTTATATATTTTTGCAGTCATGGAAAGGAGTGCGGATAAAACAGTAAATGGTACTGCATCATACAAAAATATCACAAACGACAGAAAAACAGTAAGTTAATGTTGAAATAATAAAAATTATTCATCCATTGGATTTATTATAATTTTTTTTAAACACAGGTAGAAATTAGTGATGGAAAAAAAATAAAGCCTTATCGACTGACAATTCAGATTGATAAAATCTATCTAAGACCATGTCCAAAATCGAAAAAGAAAAAACAGGTTACTATAAACGTTGGAAGTTCTCAGAAAGCAGAAGAAACGCTGCA
Source organism: Eurytoma adleriae (assembly GCA_900480045.1). NCBI lineage: Eukaryota > Metazoa > Arthropoda > Insecta > Hymenoptera > Eurytomidae > Eurytoma > Eurytoma adleriae. Next base: position 9,965 of record UXGC01002740.1, read on the forward strand.
AAATTTAAAGTGCTTAGTATGTAAAAAGGAATTTTCAACTACATCTGAAATGTACAAGCACTTAAAGGAGCATTTCATTTGTGATATATGTGACACAGAATTTTCTTCACAAAAATCAATTAAGAAGCACAGTAAGATTCACCTAAGTGAAAACCCGCAGCAACCTTATAAGTGTCATATATGTGACAAGTTGTTTCATACAAAAGAAACTATTAAGAAACATTCACACATAAGATTAGATAAATATACTGACATTGATGACGGCAGAATACATTACTGCAATACCTGCAATGTGTCATTCA
>UXGC01002741.1:0-10265 GCA_900480045.1 Eurytoma adleriae
GACCCAAAATGAGACAGCTGGTACAGACTATCTAAAGGGTTAAAATTATTGTACTTGATGTTAAAATGTTGGTTGTTTTCGCATAATAAACTTAATTTGTAGAAATAAAAAGTACATATTCTAAAATCGCTTGCACACCATTTTTTCATCTATTATATAGCTAAAAGAACAAGAAATAAATTCAAAAATAGATTAACTCATACTTTTTTTTCACCAGTTTTTGAATCTGCTATAAGATTTTTTTCGTAACATTCCTCATATTTTTGTTAATATTAAAGCAGTACCAACTGCGCTGGAATTCATAGACATAGCAGCAATTATTTTTTTGAAATTTGCCCAAAAAAATCGACTGAATTTATAGAACTCATCCGAGGTAACACTAAAAAAAAGTTGCAAAAAAAATTTCGCTGAGAAATAATCATTTTTATTCAAGTTATCGCGGAACAAAGAAAGACACATAAGTTTATTTTCTCGAAAAATAATCATTAAAATTACATAAAAAAATAATTTTAAATAATTCTTATAATTATTTGATTCTGTAAAAATTTCATTATTATTAACCGCAGCTTCTTTAAAAATTACCATTACGTAACTTTCCGTTTTTTGAGAATATCTTAAGAACTAACTTCTTTTTTTTTTTATGTAGATAATTGAAAAATTTACAAGTGTAGAATTTATTAAAATATTTAACAGGTGAAACTAATATCAAAAAATGGAAAAAAAGAAACACACACACACGCACGCACATATGCACACACTCACACGCACACGCACGCACATCAATTAGTGTATTTCAACCCCAAAATATCGAAAACAAACTTTTATTTTTTTTAACGCTATGTACAGAGCTGCAGGGGGGGAGCAAAATTAGATAAAATTTCAACCACTGGGGATTTGTCCTTATATGCAGTTACATTATGGCTTGCTCGATCAAATAATCTGTTACAAGAACGCAATGAATAAACAGTTGCTCTGGATGTAACGAATAGAGAGAAAAAATAGGAGAAGGTGGGGCGAGCATTCCGTTATATAAGCGTATATATATTATCGCGCGTGAATGATTAAGTGCTTCATTCCTTAGCGACGGAATCGAAGTGTCGCGAATAGAAGGTCCAGGTGGAGACTTACAAAGCACAGTTTATGGAGCGGAGGGGGGGGGGGAGGGTGCTGGATCCGAATGGCTAGGGTATGCCGAGCAGCCGAGCGAGCACCACCGGAAATCTACAGCGCCTCAACAGAGCATGAAGCGCGCTTAGATGCCAAGAGCAGCCGCGAGGCCAGAACGTGGAATGAGACTTCCTTCTCTCTCTTCTTTTCCGTCGATTCGAGCCAGTGAGTGAATCTGCTGCAACTGCGGCTGATCCCTGCAGAGCTGCTGTTGGCCCATCATCCGGCTGATGACAAAGCATACGTCTTTGTCATTTATCACTTTTCTTTTTCCATTTTCATTAACTTTGTGGAGGTTGGGTACCATAATGATTATGACAAACTTATAAAAAATGCATTTCAACCTAATACTAAATAAGTAAACAAGGGAACTTTAAAAAATGATTCCGCAAGAACTCTTAGGAGAATTATCAGGCTAAGCTATCAAGCAGAAAAAAGAGCAGAAAAAATATGAAAAAACATGTACAATTGATAGAACAGTAATTAATCAAGGAATACAAATAGTTTTTAATTATAAATTTTCAAGTGTTTAAAAGTTCAGTTTAAAAACTATCTATTTCGACACATACTTTTAAAGACTTTTGAACATTTTTTAACAAAAATAAATATTTGTATTTTCAGAGAAGTCATTACATCACAAAAGAATAGTTTTAAACATTTTTAAACATTTTTAAACGAAAATAACCATTTTCGAGCAAAAAATGTACATTTTTAAACAAAAATAGACAATTTTAAATACAGATAAATAAAAATATACATAAACATTATTAAACAAAAAAAATTTCATATATGTACTTAAAACTGAAATTTGAAAAAGTTCATTTTTATTGAAAAATGTTTTTGTTTTTATTTAAATATGTTTAAAAATGTTCTGACTAAAAATATAATTGTTTTTTGTTCAAAAATGTGTAAAAGTATGTGACGACTTATTAATACTATTTTAGAGAGAAAAACAATTTCCACAATATAAGGGTAAAATAGATTACAATCAGATAGGATGTAACAGAAGTATAATTAAACTAAATATGTTTTTGGAGTCATTTATTTGACGTTAACTCTGCTTTCATAAGTCCTAGAATGTACCCCAAAAAAGCAAATTAAAAATAAAAGAAAGAAAAAAATGTACAATTTTAGAAGCTGTACTTTAAAAAATCTCTATTGCTTCAAAAGTTATGTACAATTCAATATGAGTGCGTGATGAGTATTAACTTTTTGAAATTCGGTTTTACATAAATTTTGATACAAATATTTAATCATACTTTTTTAACAGGCAGCCTCTCAAATTGTCGGTCTTTTTCTCTTCTTTAATTTACTTTTTTGGTGTATTTTCTATAGGACTTATAAAACAGAGTTATCGTCAAATAACGGAGTGCGTCGTTTTACAGAAAAATAACTTTAGGGACCTCCAGCCTCGACAATATTGAGTGTTAAACTTTCATATTTTGGCACAAAAAAACTGTGCTCAAAATTTTATTCGAATACCGATCCCAAAACCACTACACTTTCCTTGTCAGTAATCGCTTGTCGAATTACTTTGCTTCTTGCAGCCGCACGCTGACTCCAATAGTTTATATGTAGAATTTGATCTTTTAATTGCGTATAAAGATCAAAATAACATTTTCTCGAAAAAAGAAAAAGTAGAATATCGGTTAGATTCTTTTATGTCTAGTATATATAAATAGCATTAAAAAATCAGTAATTTAGAGTAGATAAGGGTAAAAGTGCTATTATTCCTAGCAAAAGAACAAACTCTACCATATTCGTTACAATCTTTTACTTCTAACCATTACATCTTATACTACACTTAGATTATGAAAATTGTTTTTCTCACTAATACAATTAAAATTAATAAACATCGTTATAAATATAAATTTTATTAAAAAAAAATCTATTGCTTCGTACTCCGAAAAAAAGCATTCTCATGACTCTATTTTTCTTTGAAAAAGAGCACGAGAACGGAGTTTAGTTTTGTCGGTCAAAACAGGCCATTTTGAAATATATAAACATAAACAACACTATATGCGAATACGCATAACATGTTTACATTTGAATGGAATGGATTTGATATGGAAACAAATGTGCAAGATTTTAAAGTGTTTTACTGCACGCATTTTTATTTAATGCAGATAATAGCAGTAACAAAAAACTAGAAACTGAAATATTTAAAAAACGCAGGAACATGGAGTTCGGTCCTTTTGATGAGAAGCCACAAATATATATATAATACTCAATTTGAGAGTTACGATGCAGAGTAATATATCTGTGAACAACTTGCATAAAAAATTTGTACACGGGGAAGAAGGTGCAGTGAGGTACTTAGAGCACTTAGCGAGATAATAAGCTATTGAGGATGCACGAGATATGAATGGTCGTTGGGTGGCGATGGAAATTGAGTGCGGTCTTATGCGCCGCTATGGGCCGTAACACAGAGCCTGCCGACGCGGAGGCCGCGCGCTAACGGACAATTATATCGAGCCTGATCTCGCGCCTCGGCTCATCCGAGGGTAGCCTTGCTAAGGTCGGCCGCCGTGGCGCAGCTCGCGGCCGCTCGCCGGTCAGCCACCTTCCGTCTTTCTTTATGCATATCGGATATGATGCGATGCGAGCCAAATCGGATTCGACGCCCTAACCGAGTCAAAGAACTTCCGAGCGCGTACTCTATTACGGCCGCACACTTTGCTCGATCCTTCCGGATTATGAAATATTTATATCACTCAACGCTGCAATTTTCAACAGCATGCTATTACGCTCAGATCTCGAGCGTGAATGCCAGACGACCGACAAAAACCTTTACCGATACTCCGAGAAAAGAACTATTTCAAGAATTCATTTAATTGAGTATTTTGTAGCAGATGTATGGAACTGGATTTATGGACATTCGTGTAATTTCAAGTTATATTTTCGATAAAAATATATCCTCAAAATTTATGCTTTGACGCTCGAACCGTTAAACTAAAATTTATTAGTTTCGGCACTTTCAGTCAAGTTTTTACTTGAATATGTCTGAACAATAAAATTTAACGTTATACTCACTAAATATTTAGCAATATCAGTTTGATAATTTCGCAGCCAATTATGTAGGCTCGAGAATTAAAGCTATCGTTATATTTTATTAACATTCAAATTGAATGAAATATAACTTATGCAGTTACTTTTATGCAAATCTTTCTTTAATGAATCAAGTCTAAGCTTGTAATTAAATTATTAATCAATAATTCTTCATTCTTTAAAAATTGATGTAATTTTTATTGGTTCATTAAAGAAACAAACAGATACGGTAGACCGAAAAAGCATAACATACAACACTGACTTACAAATAAGCAGAAGAAAAAGTTAGTAACCTTTGTCTGTAATTAAATATTTAGAAGAAAATGTTGTACTTTGGAGAAGCAGGAAGAAAAAAAACACTTTTTCCCGAAGGTGCAACTGTTTTTCGCTAACTAGGCGAGCACCAAAACTTCAGATTACTGATTTTATTGAAACTGTAGAATGTTTTCTTACGTAGGGAAATGAAGGAAGCCAGAATTTTAGACCCTATTGAGCAATAGTCTTCGATCCATCAGGTATAATAGTTAAATAGTATATTAATTTCGTTCAATTATACGATTATAAATGGCTCTTCAAATTTCCATAATTTATTTATCCTCACATACTTGCTTTCTTATATCATTCTTACAAAAGATATGAAAAGTTGGAAAGATAATCTACAATTTATAAGCTTTGTTATACGCAAAAAAAGTTCCAAACTTATTGATATAATTAAAGATGAAGATTGAGAATGCATTTTAATCTTTGTATGAATCCTAATGCATTTTTTATATCTTCGTCTTTGCATATCAATAACATTTAAGCAAATTGACATCTTTTAGCGTAACAATACTTAAATTATAGACTTTCTTTTTATCTTGTCATATGATCATTTGGCAGAATCATGGAAATTTGAAACGTCATTTTTAATCGTATAATTGAACGGTATTACCATACTAGGCAAAAAACTATTGATCAATAAAGACTAAAATTTTGATTTCCTTCATTTCTTTACGCAAGAAAGCATATCCTGCAGTTTCAATAAAATCCGCGATATGGTGCTCTCCCAGAAAGACTGGAAAAAAGCATTAAATTTCCTGAGGAGACCCCAATGGAAATTTTCAAAGTGTCCAAATTGAACCATGAAAGTACGGAATCATACGAAAACATACCGAAACGTACGGAAACGTACGCAAATGTACGCAATCGTACCGAAACATATGCAAACCTGCGTAAGCATACGTCTTAACATAATTAACGTATAATAATTAAAAATGAATGAATATAATTGTAAATTTATATTTATTAATAAATAATTAATTATAGGCAATTTTGATCAGAATTAACGTTTTAAGAAGTACGTTAACGTAGGTTTCCGCATATTTCGGTATGTTAGCGTAATATTTGCGTACGTTTCCGTATACGATTCCGTACGATTCCGTACTTACTTGTAACAATTTGGAAATTTTGAAAATTTTCATTCGGAGAGGAGGCAGGTGTCGAGAAATTAAGTGAAAAATCAAATTTAATTTTATTATAAAGAGTATTCAGCAATCGTTTTCACCTCCAACTCATGTCATTCGTGACGTCCACCTTACCCTCTCTGAAAATAGATCATTTTCTCTTCTAATTGTATTTCACAATATTTTGTGAGGTTAAAAATATGTTTGACTATGCTGGATAATAACTTAAACTGATCTGCATAAAATACACCTGATTTGTAAGACTTTATCTTTCGTTCTTAATTAAAATGTGTACCCTATATTATCTGCATAAGCATAAGAACGTATTGCATGTTACGAACAAAGTTTTGTTTTTATTAGACGGATTTATGTTTGAAAATATATATAAACCAAGTACATTTAAAATTAATTTCAGCTTATATATTCTTTTATATTACTAAAAAATGTTGAGGAACTTGAATTGCGTTTTTCTATCCGAAGAGCAAACGAAGACTTGATTAAGTAATCTCTATCCAAGGAAGACCCATCAGAACAATACTTTTTAGAGATTATGAAACGTCAGATGCAAGCAAGTGCCACACGTTTAAAAAAAGTTAGAACAGCCAAAATAAGACTCCCAACCTGCAGTACGTGCGTACCGCTTGCTTCGGCGCAAGCTGCCGAAAGGCTCGGGGGACAAGGTCCGTAGCGCGCGGCGGGCTGCGCAGTGAAGGTTGACCGGATCCTTTCGTCAACTGTGTCAAAAGATAATTAGAGGCAGCCGACGGGTAGAGAGGCCTCATCGCGGCCCAGGACAACGAAATATTCAGTGAGTCGGCAAAAAGTAGCTCGCGCCGCGTGGCGGGGGGCCCGCGCGCGCGCGGAGGAAGTCGCGCAGATGCTCGTTAGCCGAGGCACGGGCCATGCATTAACAGTACTCTCGGCCGGCCAGCCGCTTCCCTCCCTCGCCTCCTGGGGAGCGCGCGCCGGGATCTCCTGTGGGGGGGCAGGCGGCCGGCCGCTTTTCGCGGTTCTTCCGCCGACGCCACGCGGACCCGCCGGCAGTGTACACCGGCGCACCTCGAGGCGCGCTTCTCCCTTCCGCTCCTTCACGCCGTCAGCGCTCACCGCTCGGCCACCGGCCGCGCCTCATCATGTGGAGGATTTTCCTGGGCGCATTTTGCACGGTACGTTATATATCCACCGCTACATTTTCACCGGCGCCGTGGTATCCGCGCACGCTTTCGAAGCAGCCAATTTCGTTGAAATCAGCTTGGAAGTTTTTGTATTTAATAAAAGCACAAGCAAAGGGAGATGATGATTGCGCGTTAACGGTTAAAGTCACTTTTGGCGCACAAGAGGCCGGAACGAGATGCAGCATCATTATGCGAAATAAATGTCGCGATAAAAATAAGAGGCACGGGTGACCGTCCACCGGCGGCAGCGCGTTCTGTTATTCGAATCGCGAGTGCGCGGAGATAAGGGGGCAATATAACTCACTTTCGGGCGTGAAATGTGCGTTTTAAAGGTGCACGCCGTTACTTTTTTGCATCCGTTAGCCTCCGTCGCACTCGTCCGCCGTTCTGGCTGCTCTTTGCCGCGTGATCGAGCTTAAACGAATATTTACCGCAATTCGCGAGCAAGTGGAACGCGTCATGCCTATATTGAATTATTAAAGGCTAAGGTAGTGCAGGTGTCCGAACAAATCGTTTTACTAGAATGCAACTCACTATGGGAGAGTGCCTTGTCTTTGACTCACGCTTTTTGCCGAAACGTTGAAAAATGTGAAGAAATCCAATGATTTTAAAGTTTGACACTCACGGTTTCCAAAGCAACAGCCTGCTAAAACTAAGTTTTCAATTATTTTTCTCTTAAGTAATATTTTTCATTTTTCACCGTTAGCTCAGTTTTCTACTCTCAACTGAGTCCTGAAAAACGACAGAGAAAATAAGGAAACGGAAAAAGATATTTAATTTTCGTGAGAGCTCGAGTGTGGTTAAAATTATTTTTTCTTTGAAAATTATGTTTTTAATAAATAATTTTAAGAATTAAGAATCGTTATTTATATTAATATACTAATTAATTAAAATTAATTCATTCATTTTGAGTATTCAGCGTTACTTTTAATAATTTGCTAATTCTAATTGTATAAATTTATACTTTGATTTGTTTACATTATTTTTAATATCCATATTTATTTACGCATAATTTTTCCAGAAAAAATGATTGTTTTAACTGCAGTTTATTAACAATTTTTTTTCACAAATTATCTGCACCACTGCATTAAAGTAATTGCTAAATATCTTCAAACTGTATATTTCGGGTAAAATAAGCTCAAAGTAATTCTTACCTGCTATTAAAGTGTAGCAGTAAACTTACATGTACGTCCGAGACGCTCTAGTTAAGTCAATTTCAGGAATTTTATGCTGAAACACTCCTTTAAATATTCCCTTGAAATGCGGCAAGAATTCCGCTCTATGGTTCAAATTTCTGTAAAGTTGTGTTTCCGATTTAAATATATTTTTTTTACATTAAGTGCAAGAAATAATCGCAATGCAAAATTAATTTAACAAAATCTATCAACTCTAAGTAAATTCTTTTTCTGCATTCCCTTATCGAAATGTCTTGAAGGACATCCTACAGGACACATCCTATAGGACATCCTGCAGGTATTTCGCATTTTGTCCTGCAGGATTATGCGGCAAAAAAATGTGACGGATGGCAAGCCGTAATTTCCTACAGGATATTCCTGCAGGACTATCCTACAGGAAATCGTATATATATCGGTAAGCGAATTCAAGCTGTATTTTACATCAATTGAATTTTGATCATATGCAGTAAATAATTAAATATATTTATATGTGTTATTAGACTATTATACAGAACGTGAACCTATCTCCGAGATTTAAGAGTTTCACCTCTTAAATTTTTACTAACTGGCTATAAAAAATTGCATAATTTTTCATTCTTGATTCAACCATAATGACCATTTCATCTATATAAATTTGGGAAGGGCTTGTATGCTTCAAGTACAATTTTTTCCCATGGTGGAAAAAATTTTTGTTTAAAAATGTTGCATTTGGTAACATACTTTTAAACACTTTTGAACAAAAATAAACAATTGTATTTTCAGTGAGTACATCATCATTACAGTTTTGAACATTTTTAAACATTTTTAAACGAAAGTAAACATTTTTAAATAAAAATTAACTTTTTCAAATTTCAGTTTTGATTAAGTAATATAAAGGTGATCGCACCTTCAGTTGATATTAACTAATAGACGTGAGTGTCGGACGATATTGGATCACCTATTGTTACGCAGGTTATTAAATTTATTCAATAACCGGCATAACCGAAGAGATTGTTTCATTGACTTCAACTAAAAAGTGTATTCCTTTTTTTCTAAAGATAAAATATAGCTTCTTACTTTTTATGAACAAAAGCTAAAACTATTCAAATTTTCACAAGATTCGAGCAACAAAATGTTTCATCTTAATGGTTGCAAAGAAGATTTACGGGATTCAAAATTCAAACGAATTTGCGTTTTTCGTGATTTTCCTACAATGTAACACTTTTGGGTAACTTCCCGCTAAAAATAATCCTCAAGCATACTTAAAAGCCTATTCCAGCTTCTCCATACAGAAGTCGGCGCAATTAACAGAAAGCAACAAAACAGTGTTACAGCCGGAAGATAAAACGTTCCCTTGGCACGGATAGGCTACCTCGCGATTTAGCGTCGCAAATTTTTCAAAAGTTTTCAAAATTTACGTCATTTGAATATTTAACATCTTTTTACGACAAAATTGAATATTTCTAAAAAAAAAATAAGTAATTTTTCTTTAAAATTCTTGAAATCATTATTATCATTATTTCACTAGTCTCAAGTAAAAATAAAATGGACCAAAATGTAGTACAGGTGAAAAAGAATGCAATTGTTTGTATAAGTGTGGTTAAAAATTCGCAAAACATTAGCGGTGCGAAATGCGCCTCAATCATCATGCTATAAAAAGAATATTCGAGGTAACCAATTGTAAGTGCTATACTTTGAACTTCATTATAACGAACTCGAAAATTTGTTTGTCAATTGCGAGAGCCAGACGAATTTATTAATCCGTTTAATTAGTACCTACACTCTAAAATTGAATTATGAAAAACCACTAAAATTATTGAAACTTGCTCCACTAAACACGTAATAGTGGAGCGCTGTACTATTTTTTTTGTAGAATTCTACTAATGTATAACTAGGGTGGAAATTGGCTTTTTCGAAGCGAGGATAGAAGGTACCTGAGGCGGACAGAAGTGCTCGAAGAATCAACTTACTATATTATGAATCTGAAACAGTCTCGTATTATTTACCGCATTTTTGACGAAATGCTGCGAGTAGGCCCTTATCTTGTATAATTCGAATGGTGAGATATAGATAGATAGGTAATAAATTTATTGTATATCAGTCTTATACAAAAGTTAAAAATTAGGTACAAAAAATATATATATATTTAAATAAATAAAGAACATTATTCGCAGCGAGAATATCCCTTATCAAAATGTCCTACAGGAAATCCTGCAGGACGGTCCTGCACGGATTTTCGCGAAATGTCCTCCAGGATTTCCTGCAGGAAATCTTTTTGG
>UXGC01002742.1:0-10264 GCA_900480045.1 Eurytoma adleriae
ACTCAAAACTTGGTCAAAATTACGACTTTTTTAAGAATTTTTACAAAGTTGGTTAGTAATTTTTACCAACTGGATCCCATGGTCCCAAGATTACTAGAAACTTAGTAATTTTTATTGAACCGTTCTCTCCGTGTATAAATGAAGCGAAATTCTACCGAATTTTATAATCACTATCTATTCTTTCGATTATTAGCCGAACTTTTTTCTCTACGCATATCTTTAATATATTTATTTGTAAATGTCTCAGCGCGTCGTAAATAAAAGAGCAGAATGGCGGCAAGAGCGATACGATGACACTTTTTAAATCGATGCCGAAAGTGCAAACAAGGAAGAGAGCAAGAGAGAGAGAGGGAGGGAGAGGAGGTTTAGAGGACTTACTAGTTTAACGGATATACGTCAGCAGCGTTCGATACTTGTACAGATCTGTGTAAGTCAAGTATCGTATGTACCGGAAACCCGATATACCAAGGCAGTTCTCGAGAGCAATTACCGCTCGCCCGCCGCTATAATTATGAGGATCTGATGGCGCGCGCATCCGTACAAGTGCGCCCCTGCAGCCTGCGCGCCCACTGATCTTATCTATATCATCGTCGCCTTCGAAATTTTCCTGGAAATTGCCGCGTAAGAAGAGGACCCTTTTGTGCCCCTTACGTCGACCAAATTGCGTTACCAACGCCACGTGTACGGTTCGACTCGAATTCGATTGTGCGCCCGTTGACGCTGATTCGTAAGCGCTAATGCGATCAATGCGAAACTTTACCTCGCGCCCGTAAATTCGTAAATTCGTACAGGCGAGTTGGGGAACACTTGGTGTACATATCGATGAGGGTTATCGGCTTATGCGGTTTACGCGGATGTTCGGAGTAAAATGTGATTTCTCGTTATTGCCGCATTTTACATCGGAGCTTTTGAACTGAAGGTATAGTTGAAAAATGAGACACTCGAAAAGTGCCTGTGGTTAAAAAGCATAATAATTTCACGCGGTTGGGATGTTGAACGAGAATGAATGTTCGAGAATTTCAAAAAGTAATAATTAATCGATTCATTCGTTGACAGAATTATATCGCAAAATTTATGCAACGATTATCGCTGAAGTTATGGAAAAAATTGTAAATGATGTAACATTGCTTCACTGCTGGAAAATCGATGTGTCCGTAAAATTTACTAAAGAAAGCTCGATGATTTTCGTAAAAAATGAAGCTATTTTCGGAAAAATATCCATTGTGACCGAAAAGTGCATAGTCATACTATTTATGTGCGATAAAAGTACACAGAAGTCTTTGTGAACTTGTAAGTCGATTCTACAATATCATAGGTTACAGTATAAGAGCAGTGCATCCCCTATTGAAGAGGACTTATAAAATCTCATAAAAACTTATTAAACTTTGAAAAAAGAATCCAAGTATGTCTATTAAAATTCACCTTTTTATAGAATTTTATCAGGGCTTCAAGTTACGGTTGATATTGGCTTTTTGGAAAAAGCTAGTTTCTAAAACGTAACTTTGCAATAGTAGACATTTCTACTCAGTCACGTGTCGTATAAAAAATCTTTTACTATATTAAAAACATATTGACAGTCTCCTTCGAAGATTAGTATAGTTTAATGATCACTCTATTCCCGTGAAAAGTTACTCTATTTCAGAAAACTTGAGAGTTTAAGCTTAATTGGCACAATTTTTACTCTAATTGACTTATGAGAATTTATTGTTTATGTTGCGTCAGATTAATTGTTCTCCGTATAAATAGCAATAAAGTTGCATAGATAACTTAAACGAACGAAGAAGAAAAGTGCAAAATTCTATTATAACCCTTTGCTAGAATATTCAAAAATAATCGTCTATATATATTTTTCTATATTTACATAATGTAACATCGTACACCACGTACTTTGTTAATAAACATTAAACATTGTAAAAAGAAAAATACGACTCTATTATTTTCCAATCTTCTATCAGACGTATACAAAGGAATTTGAAAAAAAGTTTTTTTGCATTCCCCATGTAATAATTTTCACGCGTTTCATCAAATTCTTTTTCATCACGATAAATTTCTCCTCGGCAAGCGTCGAGATAATAGAAAAATAAATTTCCAAGGAAAAAGTGAATATGTTAGCATTACGGACACCTAATGCGGCTCGGGTGAAAAAGTAAGCAGCCGGCAAATGGCACGGGGAGGCGGCGTCGGCCACGGGCACACTCGAGGGGGAGAGAAGCGCGTGAGAGGCCGTACGGGGGCGGGTCAACGCGGGAGGTGAAAGATCGGGCCTCCCCGAGCCATTTCCCGGCGGCGCGAAAATCCATATCCGGAAATTCAGCGTTACGGAGATTCAGCCGCGTGGAAAAGGCTGCGGCGGCGGGGTGAGGCGCGAACGCCCGCGAGAGTCTCCCCGGATCGGATTAGCCCCGCGGCTAATCGAATATTAAATCGCTGCAGCCAGTTGAATTAGTAACGAGGAAGGACGCGCTCGGCTGGGGCCAATTTTACGAGCCGCGACCGATTCCCTACACGTACCCCCCGCCCCCCCGCGCGCGTACACCGGGATCGAGCGAGCAGTCGCGAAACTGCACAATTGAATTCTCGCGGACGGACGCGAGTCACCCCCTCGTATAGGTTCGTCGGACGTTCGCCTTTTTTTCTCCAACCCGTCGACGCTTTCCCGTTAAACAATGGAGTTAACGATGCCGCGCTCTCTTTTTCACGGTGCGCGCCGGCCTATCTCGCAATGAATATCTGTCGGATGTTCAGCTCGCTTTTTATCGGTTTTTCTTGTTTCGTTTGTTTACTTTTTTCCGCGATGCAGTCACTCGACGGGGCTTTTTTTTTTTTTAATATAAAATCCCCCACTGACAATTTCGCTCGTCGACGCTCTACTCTCGCGGAATACAAACTGCTCAAGGCTAATTTTTTTCCTGAGTTGTGTGCTCCGCTTTTCGGCAAAATGTTCATTAGCGAATAACTTTATTTATTTGCTTGCTGTTCGTTCGTTAAAATTGTATTTAAGGCAGTTTGCTGACTGCAGCGGTGTTGAATTTCATTAAAACGGGGTTATAATCAATATTAAAGTACGTGTTTTGTGAAATTTGATAAATGTATAATGGAAAACAGTGAGATATATATTAACAGTGCATAAAGTACGAAATAATGTGAAAAACGAACTTCGGTAAAAATTTTACGCATGTTGGTCACATAATACATTTGTACTAATGACGTATAGCCGAACTAATGTTAAAAGATTGCAGCTTTAAAAAGCGCACCGGAAAAACCCTCAAAAATTATGACAAATGTTTTCTCTTATTATTGCAGAATTTATATTAAATTTTAAAAAATAGGAAAGCAAAATTCTTATCGATATTTGATAAAACTGTTTTCACTGATACTCAAGATAGGAATTGAACTAAAACTTCAATAACTTAACTGTTTACTGACTGGAAAGCAATATAATTTAAAATTTAATTGTGTAATATAATAAAAGACGTCGAAATTAACATACGATAAGTTACTAAGAACAAAGGGCGAAAAACTGACTTTTTTTTAAATCGAATATTGAAACCATACAAAGAAAAAGCACACTTAGCCCTTTGCGCACACCGTATTTTTTGACGCATGTATTGATTTTCGCCTACGAACTGTTTTGGCGCAAACAGATTTTAGCGGACGAAAAATTCTTTCTCACTCGCTGACTTTTTTTAGTATTCCGATCTAAAAAAGAGGTCGCTTTTGGCCCGTTTTTTTACAGGTAAAAGAACGCAATCGCGCACACGCTCCGAAAATAAAATTTTCAGAAAATCTAAATAAATTGAAAAGCCGGCGAATTACCTCAATTCCAACGACAAAGTATGTATTCACATTTTCTCGTCTATTCGCATTTTGCCCGACAAAGATATTTCCTAATGAAATCGATACTATACCCGTCCATTAATTCCGATGGCGCAAGTTTTTAGAGTTCCCATGGCGGTGATTAGCATCGGGAGCACTTAAAGCGCGGCGATAAATTCTCGCCGGCGAAAATCAGCCGCAATTTTCCAAATAAAAAAGTACGGTACAAACCCTCGAAATCAATTTCAATCCTACCATTTCCTCATTATTTCTTCCCTCGGTCCGGACGATTTCCGCCGCGCTCTACACTCGGACGTTAAGATCTCTTCCTACCCCTCGTCCTCGCCCGCTTTCCCGCACCCCCCTTTACTTCGCTCTCTTTACTTTCTCGCTCAAAGCTATCTTAGCCTCCCCTCGGCGTATATCTTCCTCCTCCGCTTTGCAAATAAAGCAAGCGCGTATGATTACGAAAAGATTGCAATGCTCGAGTGACCGATACGATATCGCGAAATCTCTACAGTCTTTAAACTTCTCTTTCCAAACATTCTTCACTTCGGTCAATTGAGATGTATCATTGATTTTGAAATAAAATTTTTTTATTGGTTGCTTTGTTTGCGCGTGTTAGAAAGATTGTCACGTAGCTGTTTATCGGTAATTTATTGTCGCGTAGCTTTAATTTAAAATTTATGTAGTTATGTATACACGACTGTGGTGTAATTTAATTTACTGTCCCTTTCTGCAAATTTATTTTTATTAGAGAATAAATTAACATTGTAAATAAAATATATCTTTATGACTTATTATTTTTATAGTGTAAAATGTAATATAATTTTTTATAGGCGAGAAAATAAATCGAAGTAGCATTTAGTTTTTAATTAAAATATTGAATATATAAAACTCAGAATTATTAGAGCACTTTTTTAAGCTTGATAATTTCATTAATTTATTTACGCTTTGAATTTTAGCGCCATTTAACGAGGCATTATCCATCAAATGCTCAATGAAATTACTTCTTTAAAAACTTCACAACATTCCGTGCTCACTTTATTAAAAGACGATTTTTATTCAGGTTATTTTCCGCGCTAAAAAATTTATTTTCAATGAAAGAATAAAAAGAAAAATAATTAAAGCTGAAAGCAGTATTGACAAGCCCGTAAACAGGGAAGCGGAAGGAAAATATATGTACACTAATGTTGAAGGATTTAGACGATGCCGTATATTATTTTGCAGCTCGCTCCTTTTTCCCAGAAGAATCGTTCCTCTGAAAGTTTATTCGACCTAAGAAGAGCTGAAATTGATATACGTCTCCGGGTTGTCGCTCGGCCAGCAACTAGAGAGACGCTCCCGATATATACAAAGTATCACGATAAATCCGAATCCTAGCTCACCGCCGCAGCCCCCGGCGAATAACAAATCCTCGGACCTCACCTACTTTTCTCCCTCTTACTTTTTCCAAAATCTAACTAACAGCTCCTCTTCTATAATAAATTTAAAATTTATCTTTTTCTTTTTCGAACAATAACAAAATCGTTCGAAAATGTTCGCGCTAATTGTTATAGATTCTTAATAAAATTTAGAAAAATATCCAATTATCAACAAATACTTTTCTAGATTACATTCTTTCTCAAAAGTAGACACTAAATAGAAAATGACAGGTAAATAAAGATGCATCCTAATTTTTGTGATTAAAAAGTAAATTAGAAGAGTATTTCTTCACAAAATTATTTAATGTATAAACTTAAATCAGAAAATTTAAAAGATTAATCATTTTTTCAAAAATTTATATAAAAAAAACGAAAAGTTCTTTGACGATTCACATTAAAATATGACATTCATATCAAAACATTTTGAATTTTTGCACCATCCAACCAGATGTACCCTACATATTAACAAAACAAATTACTTCTTTAACTGCTTCACAACAATCTACCATTTGTTTTTAAGAGAGGACATATTCTACATCGTAATTTAATTTATAAATAAATCATTTTCAAGAGAATGTCTTTGCTTTTCATACTGACTTGAGATAGTAATAAATTGTTATAATATACCTTAATAAAGGAAATGCATAATTGAGAAAAAATAATGCAAGAAGCATGATAATCAATTAAGCTTTTTACATTTATTTATTCCTACATGCTTGGTGGTCTAAGTCTCTGAAGTCATTCATTACTTCATTTATAAAACATAAGAAAACACGTTCAGGTGTGCTATTAAGTTTTCATTTAAATTTCATATTTCCTACCGTAGATTAGACTACATTTTAATATCAACGATAAAACGTACACCAAACAAAAGTTCATTCGCAAACACAAAATATAACACCAATTTTTCCATAAAAGAAATACCTCTTTTAATACTTTATTTATTTGAAAAAGCTTTCAAAGTTCAGATCGATTTTTAATCCGGACGGGACTGTATACACGCTTCTACCCCTTTAGCAAGGAGTTTTGGTTCGCGGGGCTTTTCCCTGATCAATAACACTGAGTAGAAAGGCAAGCAACTGCGACTCCCGGCGTAGTTGACGCCTCGATGTGATCGAGGCACGCGGCAAAACTGCATCTCCGAAAGGGAACTTCGCGTCCGTGCGGTGCGCTATTGCAGCCCGCTCTCTGATTACCGAGAGGCAATCCGCATGATTGGGAGGCCGGTATACGGAGGTGCATTCGCGCGCGTTCAATGCAAAAAAGCTCCTCCGGATCATCTCTATTTTCGAGAGGATAGGTACTCGAAATAAAGTTTTCGTCTTTTTTAGGCAATCGCTTTTTTTCAGTTCTTTAAAACAGTTTGGATACATTTTTTTTAAAGTATTATATTTTTTCTAAAAGGAACTTCGATTTTATAAATGTTTCTCTAAACAAAATTAGCGTTTCTTAGTTTTTATTATATGTTTTATGCTTGTAATGAGTCATCACCAATAAAATAATCTGTAAAGATTAGATACTTCGAAGAGATTCAAGCAATAAATTTTACGCGTTTAATTAAAAAGTATAGCATTTCGATTATTATCGTAATTCAATAATGAATTCTTTATCGATAATTAGAAATATATTAAGCAGCAAATCGATTTTTTTATTAGTTACTGATTACATGAATTTAGATAAAATTTAGAAGAAACATTTTATAGAAATCGCTATAAATTGAATAAAATAGGTAGCCGTGATACTATAAAAAATCCGTGAAACTATAAAAAAATATTGAAAATTGAAAAATTTTAGTAACTATTTTTTAAGCTTCTCCTAAAAGCTTCCGAAATAACATTATTTTTTAAAGCAAATAAGATATTTTTTCAACTTCAAACGAGGCAGCAGCTACGCGAACAATTTTCCTCAGTCGCGGATGAGATAGCATCTTCCTACCTCCAACCATTGATATCGAGATTGATATGTTATTGAACCGCTGTAAATCTATAGCGAATCGAATAAAAACAGAAAACAAATATCGCGAGAAAGATTTTTTTTATTGAATCCTTTTAACTGAAAATCCAGCAATAAAAACGGAAAATTAATAAAAATCTGATGCATCGATAAATTGCAAAAAATATTTAATACTTTCAAAAGAAAGATTGAAATGTTTAATTTTCAATATTAATACTCAGCAATGAACTGTTACACCAGTTAGTACTTTCTTCAAGCTAGTGACCGAATGGGCTTATTCAATTAAGTAAGCCTTCCTCACTCGGCTCTTCGCCATAGCTATATATTCATTTCCTTGTCTTGCCTCACTCGACATAAAGTTTTTATAGCCACCTTCCTGACGTCAAGTCGTACTTACTATTTCTAATGAACCTCTTTCAAATTAATCTTGTAATGCGTGCTCTCTTTCTTTTTCTCCTACTGTAGTCTCTTATGCTACTGGTAGCTGTCTCGTGTTCTTTCTCGAGCTGTGACTGTGTTTAACGATTTGAGAAGTGATATCCGGTCTTGTAAGGACTGTTAAATTTCAAGTATTCTTTCAAGTTATTAAGTATTATAATTATATAGTATACTAACTCTCTAAATATGAAAACGTGAAATTATTTTAGAGTATGAATAGTGACATGTTTTATATGTGAAAAGTCGACCACTTATTCAGTATGTGAACAACTTTTCGCATGCGATGTCACTATTCACATTTTCAGATTTACATGGAGGATTTGTAAATGTTCCACTTATACTTCGTTTCAGAAATACAGGCAAACAGCCGTTGAAAATATTTCTTCATCCTTTTCTGAAGTTGAAAATCCTTTCAGCTTTATTTTTCCCGACCCGAAGTTCGCCAATTAGTATGTTCCCGATACTGACACGTCCCTGGTTAAACTTTACCCTAAGTACCTAAGTTCAACGACTTCCTCACCGAGATCCAAGTTGATAGTTGCGACTTTCAGTAGAGGATCATCTAGAATCACTTTCCGCTTGACCACGTGCCTCGAGGCTATCATACAATCAAGACAGTGCGCCGTGCCGTCCATAAGCGTTTTGAAAGTAGGTGACTCTTATCTTCGGACTTTGCTATTGCTTCACGTAGAATTTCCTTGTACTCCGTGACCTCCAAATTAGTCGTCGATGAAATCGAATTATCTTAAGTTTGATACCGAAGATTAGAAATTCAACTGTTTCCATCTGTTCGAGGGTGATTTTTTGCGACAAAATTCACCTACTCTGTTAAATCTTGTGCTGCTTTTCCTTGCTCGCGGTCTCATTACACCGTCTTGTTATATGTCCTAATTTTCGCGTCTCACCTTTTCTCTTCTGGGTAATTACATTGCAACCTTATGCCCGTCGATAGTCGCAATTGTATGGAAGCATTTACCGTTCGTCATTTTTTGTGCAATTCGTGGGTCGTTGAAAGTTTTGTTTCTCGATTGACTCATTCAAACCGTTTTTACTATGCTGCGTTTCTTCCAACGCAACAAGTAAGATGTGATATATATCAATACGTAATGTCTGTACGTACGTAACGTCTGTAGTGATCCGAATATTAATTTTTATTTTCAGTCTCAAATTATGAAGTAAAGTTCAACTTTCTGTATATAATTGACAGTTCTTACTGAATTTAAAAAAAAAGCTTGAATCACTTAATGTATGGGTTGCACATATCATTATAAGTTTTAATCCTTGTTACGATTAACTTGAATAACGATGGAAATCGTATTAATCTTTTCTTTTGACTTTTTAAGTTGTTGTTGGTGCGGTCATATTCAGATATTCTACACCAAAAAGATATTTTGATATAATAAAACGATCATTAAAGTTTCGTAAGAATTCATGACCCATATCCTCTCACTTTAAAAAGACACACTCTTTTTTGATATTAAGACAACAGAGATTTGGTTGGATCAGTTCACATCCGCATTCCGGGTCGAAATACCTTTATCTCTGTAATAATTAGAGTCAATCTTCAAAACATTTCCCTGTCTCAGCTTTTTATTCGCATCGAAACGATGGTTAGCTTCAGTCTATCCATTCGAGCCTTTCCCACACTCTTACCCCCACTCGTGCCACATCGATCACAAAGCAAACCCTAATAACTAAATTCACTTTCTCACCCGCGTAATTAAAAACAAATCGTGAAACTGAAGAAAACTCGCCGGCCGCGCACCCCAGAAGACGGATCGAGCCGAATTGGCACTGGAAGATTGGACTCGTTGCAAGGGCTATATATTGCACTTATTAATTGGCACTTCCGCCCGGTTATTTACGCACGTGCAAGGCATCGGCAGGGTCGGATTTATTTTCCTCCTTCGCGGAAGATCACGCGGCGCATCTCGCCGAGTAAACAGTCCGAGCGCGCGGCCCCAGCTGTGTTTGATCGGCCGCGGCGCGCCCGCGATCAATTTATTTCGATTTGCGACGTCACGCACTCGTTGCGCACACACTCCCTCCTCGGCCCTTATACGCCCGCCGCTCCAGTCATCGACAGCTTCGCTGCGCTTCGTCGATCGCGAGCCGGCTGTTATTTACGAGCGCCGGGCTAGTCGTTGTCGCGCCCCGGTGCTTTGTCGTTTGCAGCGATGAAAGAATTGTAGGGGACCGCGTGAAATGACTTTTACGAAGAGGTGGCGGAGGAGAGTGTATTATTTAGTTTAGGCTGGTGGGTCTTTTTAGACCGAAAGTGGGGCTCGCACTGCTCGTCTTCGGTTCGAAACTGCAAACTCTGGAGTTCGGTCTAAACGACCCGTTAGCCCTAGATAGATATACAATATCTTTCGTCACGCGAATATGGATTTTCGCCTTTTCTGTATTTCGAGGGCAAGACTGAGACGAAATTGAGGAGACTGTTTTTCGATACTGGGATTTGACAGCCAAATGTCCGTATAGCTAGTAAGAAATAATTAAGTTAGAATACTGTTTATAAATGATCCCTCTAAATTTGAATAAGTGAAAATTGTACAAATGCACTTATTCAACGTGCATAGTCGTCCACTTATTAGAATAAGTGAACGACTATGCACGTTAAATAAGTGCAT
>UXGC01002743.1:0-10249 GCA_900480045.1 Eurytoma adleriae
TAACAAAGCTTCGATTGCTTTAAACTATTAAAAGGAAGTACTTATATTCGACTATATTAATTTTTATTGCAATTTTTCATAGCAACAGTGACTAATAAAAATCCCTATAAAAACAGATATTAGCCATTGGGTATTAATATATAATAGCCTGTATATATAATAGCCGAGTAAACAAGGTAAATGTAGAAAATTCTGAGTTTGGTTTGATAGTCATGACATTTGTAAAAGGAAAATCTACAGCATGCGCCGCATTCCTTGTTCTTTTTATCGGAGTTTCTTTTCTTATTGATCTTAATGATGGTAAGTAATTTAAATTACTGCACATTGAATATTTCCAAAATAATATGATATGGAAAAGTAGGATTTTTTAAAATGATAATTTCTTCGACAGTAAAAGCTAATTTCGATTTACTGTTTCATTTTTTATTCTAAAAAATTATTTTTAGAGTAAAAAGACTTAAAATTACTTATAACATACACGTAAAGTTATTAATCAATAAAATTTGTTTTTCAGCAATGTCCATTAAACAAGAATCACCTCCAGAAGAAGGCCAAACAATAACAGAACTGGTTGAAGATGATTATGCTGGACTTGTACGTGATCAATTTCGCTTGGTAAAAATAGATGGAGACTGCTCGCAATTTTTGAGTTTTCTTCTTTATTTTTATAATAGACCTCGTGAAAAATATTTTATCAAAAAAGTAGTAGAAAAACTAAGAAAATTAGTCTAAATAGAGCTTTCAAGAGCCTTTAGAAGTAGAGAGAATCCACTTTGAATGTAAAAATGACTTATTTTAAAAAATAGTCCCGGCGATGAAATATTTCTTATTCGTACATCAGATTAAAGATACCATTTCTAATGTACTTAATAAAAAGATTTGTGGTGTGGAATTGTTGTAGGTCATTTTTAAGAAAATTGGCAACAAAAAGACCGTTTTTTAACGTATTTCGAGTAATTTCTAAAGTTAAATACGTTAAAAACGGGTTTTTGCTGTCAATTTTCTTAAAAATACATTAGAAATGGTATCTTTAATCTGAAGTACGTAGACGAAATATTCAGGACTATTTTTAAAATAAGTCATTTTTACAGTTCAAAGTGGATTCTCTCGGCTTCTAAGGCTCTTGAAAGATCTATTTAGACCAAATTTCTTAGTTTTTCTTCTAAATTTTTAATAAAATATTTTTTAAGAGGTCTACTACAAAAATAAAGAAAAAAAAATCTCGAGTAATCTCCATCCTTAAATCGGATTTCTTAATGGGAAATCTTAATAAGAACAAGTATACATTAATCGGAATCCGATCAATTCCGATTAATGTATATTAAGATTTTCAATTAAGAAATTGGTTTTAATTGACTATTTTTAACAGGACCTAGAGGGATGTTTCGATGACGGAGAGTCAACAATTTGTGATGCTTCCGGCACAGAAATAAGTGATTTAGTATATTAAATTATAATATATTAAATTTTGTAGTATTATTAAATTTATTTGGAATTATATTATAGAATTGCAATAACCCTCATTGTCTGTAGTGGATTTTTAGTTTATTTCCCGTTCTCGTGTCAGAATCGGCACATTCCGAAAAGAGATGCGAACTCTCTCGCCGACGTAATTCAATAATCGAGCACTATAACCCGACTAGAAATGATCGTAAGGATACCTGGCGTTCACGTAAGGGCCTCGCCAGGATACCTTGAGAGGGTCAGACGTGTTAATGTAATGGGGCGCATGGCAGGGCCTAAGGTGACTTATACATTAGCCATATGGGGATTGCCTTACGATTCGGCAAGCGAGTTTTGTCTTTCTCTGAGGTCCGCGCTGGGTCGCGCATGTACGCGCTATGTCTATATATCCATACCCTTACGAGGCCCTTACGTTTGCCTCATTACATCCTTAGGTTGGTTACGTGCAGTTATCCGTTGTCAGGTTCTCATCTTCGCCTTACATCAATTTCTAGTCGGGAACGTACATACATCCGAGTAGTCATTATCCTGATCGCAACCACAACAATCTCGTAGTACTTCGGTACTAATCGAGCGTAACGCTAGAAACCCCTTACATGTGAACATAAAATTCGTAACAGCTTGCCTCATACTTTAGGATTTCAGTATTTTTGTTACTTTAATTTAAAAAGTTTGTCAGTAAATTAATTTATTAATAATTTTCTTGAAATTATTTAAAAAGTATACAATATATGTATACCTGCCTCTTCTGTTTCATAATTTTAGTTCTTTCTTTAGTTTAATTTATGTTTTTGTACATCAACTTTTATGAAATTCTGTGCGTAAAGTATTGCTTCTCATGCCTGTGTCTTGGATGTGTCTAGTCGAATTTGAGGTTTCGGGTAGCTCGAGCGTTTTTTCTCCACATGAAGGGCCACATCTGAGTCGCGGCCCAACGGACTACTATTAGTCTCCATAAATTGCACCAATCGTGAGTGAATCATAAATTAACTATTCAAAAATATTATTTTAATATAACGTGTAAGGGGTACAATTAATTAGAGTAGCACATGTGTATAAAATTGATTTATTAAAAACTTCACTAAATAATGAAGTTTAAGATTTTGTACAAATAGCGAGAACAACATTTTTACACAATACTTAAGTGAAACTTTTACATCATTATATTGAATAATTTCTTTTAAATATTTACATTAACAGGAATCGTAAGAGTGATCCCTGCATTAATATGTAGTTTTTACAAGTTAATTTGAAAAAATCAATAAGTGATTCAAAATAGATCACGAACAATGTGTCAGTTCTTTCGTGATTTTATAGGCTGCCATAAGTAATTTAAAAAGTTTCTAACGTGTTTAGCAAGACTAAAATAATTTAATATTTGTTACTACATATCTACAATTAAATAATTAATTTCGATACTAAACAGCATTATGTCACATAAGTACGCGAATCGCGATATTGATAATAATTGATAATAATAATAATTAATATTAATGTTTCTATGTACACTGACTACTTATAGTTAATACTTATAATCATTATAAAAATTGGCGTATGTACAAGAACTCGCTAAAATTCAAGAACATTTATCATCTTTAATATATTACATTGCGTTAGGTACTAGCCAATAGCAAAGTTCTTCTATAATTATTTTGTACAATTTTTTACGGCTAGTTATCATGGTTGAAATGTACTTCGACGTCCACAGTTCTCGTGAATTATAGCTATAAAGTCATCGCTAAAACTATCATGATCAATGTTTAAAAATTTAACTCGCTTGCCTATTATGTACTTATTTATGGTTGTGTAACGTCAAGCATAAATAAAATTTTTAATCATTTCAATTGGATCAGTTTTACAAATGACTTTTCGCAGATTTTTTTATCATAAGATGTTGTAGACAACAATTATGCATCAATAAAACTGGATTATTACAAATAAATAAGTTATATCAAAATAATTGTTCCCTAAACGCTGACATTTCAATTTGCTTAATAGACTACATAACTACAAGCTCTTTTAAACAACCGTTTTGAAATAAATTCTCAACGCTCGATGTGATTCATCTTACGAAAGCGCAGCTACGAAAAATTTGAAATATAAAAAAAAATTCATAATTTTTTTGTCGAGTCTTCTCCTCTCCTTTATATTTTATCACATAGGAAATTTTATAAGAAGTAATGAGTAATAAAATTTACAGTTCGCGTGATCCTATATCCTGAGTTCTGCGTCACTGATAGATATTCCTCTCGGCGGATTTGTTCTTGGCGTTGCTGTAGGAACCAATGGACTAATGCTAGGACTCCTGGTAGCCAACGGTGACAAAGAAGGTGAGAAGCTTGGACTAAGTGCCGCCGAAGGAAAAGTCGAAGCATCGTGGCTAATAGGAGATCTCGGCAAGATTCCTCTGGCCATGGCAGGAGCAGTCAGTGACCTAGGAGCTACTGAAGTCAGCAACGGCGGTGGTGGTGCCTTGTGCACGGATTTGGTCTTACCACTGCTACCAGAGTTTCCGCTCTGCACACTAGCTGCATCATCTTTCAACCTTGCAATCTCACTAAAAACGTGAGCCAACGGTTGATATTGGGGACCCCAGTCCAGCAAGTAGTCCCAATTGTACGATCCAGTAAGTTCTTCTTCGCTGTGAACTATGGAGCTAAGAGATCCATTCATGGAGGGACCCCCTGGAACTTCTAAGCCAGAAGTAGGTCTACTTGGATCGCCGATTTTTCCATAAATTAAGGTGGCTATGTCAGCCTCAGTTGCCGCTTCATCCTCAAATAAGTGTAAGCTGTCAAGTGGTAATGCTTCAGGTGGCCTTCTAGGGGTGCCTGCGGGAGGATCTACAATTCCAAGCCTAGCTAAATATTCTTGAGTATTGTGCACTGAAAGATCACTAGCAGAGTCTGTAGCCTGCTGACCTTCGTTGATCATCCGAATTTCTTCATCTTCACCGTCATCCTCGGCCGAGCCACGACCCGATGATCCAGACTGATCGCTTCCAGATAATTCGGATGTCGCTTGTGTACCTGATTGTCCAGACGTACCATATGGAGGGATTTCGTCATACTTTGGTGGTGCGAATTGGCAAGTGGCTCCACCTCCATTAGTTCCATTTAAAGCATTGTTGTTGCCGTTGACCCCAATGGCAGTGACGCTTCTAATAGGTATGGTGTCAAAGGCGCTAGGATCTACGTAACTATTTGAGGCAGTAGCATTACTTTCTCCATTCAAACCTGGTTTTGAGCCAGGCTTTTTATGACGCCGATTTTTTATGTGTAAATAGAGAAAAATAGAGCCAAAAGCAATGACAAGTAAGAGTAGAGCTATTAAAAGGCCAAGAGCCCAATCTGCAAGACCATTATTGGCAGCTACGGCCATATTTGTTCCAATGTTTGTGGGAGGAACGAAGGCAGTCGCTCCTCGTGTCACCGTTAGGTCATCATTGTCAACTAGTGATATTTCTACTACTGTCATATTAGACAATGATCCTTGTCTTCCTGAACTGGCACTCACAACTAATTTGGATGATTCTTCTAAAGCCATGTCACTGTTCATTAATTTCTGTTTAACTATTAAAGCACCAGTTGTTCTGTTCAACTTGAAGAATGAATGTTGAACTGTCAACTGATAAACTACGCGACCGTCAGGCCCCTTGTCTCTATCCGTTGCCGTAACGTAACCGATCACAGTTCCAGGAAGAATCTGAGCGCCGATTCTTATACCGAAACGGTACATCCGCTCTGTGAACTGAGGGTAAAATTCATCCCTTGAGTCAATTTCAACGCGAACTTTAACTGCAGCGGTACGGCCGCCAGTATCAGTGGCTCGCAAAGCAAAGGCATAACGATTGCGCTGTTCGTAGTCAAAGGCGGCGCGGGTTGTGACAATTCCAGTTTTAGGGTCAATCGCAAATAGTTTCCAGCTGTCGTCGATGTCGGAAAATCCATTAGCCGCTGCAGACACTATGGAGTAATTAAGAGTTCCGTAAACACCTCGGTCAAGATCAGATGCCCTCGCAGCAAATACAGTCGTGCCGACAGGTTCGTTTTCGCCGACGAACTCAAGATACTCGGACACAGGGAATTTAGGCGAATTGTCATTTACATCTTCAATGTGTACCCTCAAACGTGCTAACGCACATAGAATAGTCACGGGATCACTATCGCAAGCCATTACTACTAAATGATGAATTTCTGGACCGAGATCACAGTCGAGAGTGGCGTTTACTAATATTGCACCAGACGATCGATCTATCCGGAAAAGACCAGCATCGTTACCCGAAGTAATGTCATAAACAATAGTAGCTGCTGGACTGCCAGCGAGGTCGTTATCTTTAGCTCGAAGGATTGCGACGGTATGTCCAAGAGGAGCATCTTCTTTGATAGATTCTTGATGAAGCTCTTCGATGAATCTTGGATAATTGTCGTTTACATCATCAACGTTGATTACAACCGTTACAGGATCATCGCCAACCAAAGAACCCGTAGTAGTATTTTCATCTTTGGCACCCAAGCGAATAACGTACCTGTAAAACATGGTTTATTAATATTTTGTATTTAACAAAAATCATATATTTTTTATATAATTGAATGTTACCTTTCTGTAGTTTCTCGATCCAAGGATTTAGCAAGCATAAGTTTGCCCCTGGAGACTTCAAAAATTCCATTATCATCTCCAGACACAATCGTCCCGTCCAACAAATCGACATCGGAGAGTTTCATTAAGGTAGTTCCTTTCATTGCACTTTCTTTTATTGATACTTTATACTCTCGTCCTGGCATGTTATTTTTCAATCCATTTAATCGTACGATCACTGTGCAAATAGCGCTAAGCGGCGGCTTTCCAGAATCTTCAGCTACAATGACTAATTCAATTTCTTTCGACAAAGGCTTGGATAAAGCTGTTCTATTGACCAAAAGAATGCCATTAGTAGAGTGCACAGTGAACCCTTTTATTGGTCGAAGCAATCGATAACGGATCTGATTGTTTTCTTCTGTTAAGTCATCGTCTGTTGCATTCACAGCTAAAACCTCTTGCACATTACCTCGCTCCTCTGAAAAAGAATATACGATTAAATTTAAAGGAAACTCGTAAATATAAAAAAGATCACTAAGTAAAGACAAAATGGTAATGTGGCTATAGTCTGCATTGAAAAAGATTATGAATATGAAAAAATACGCTAATTACTTTCATAACAAAAATAATGCAATTCATTGAAATCCTTTTACAATCATGTTTTTGAAATGCAAATTATAAATATGATGAGTAATTCAATTATTGATGTTTATCATTAAGTAAATAGTACAATAATAAAAAACATGTGAAGACGTACCTGACAATGTAATTATGTGAGCAGCTTGTTCGAAGCGAGGTGGATTATCGTTGAGATCCGTAACTCTGATGGTCAATTGCGTAGTCGTTTCGTGCAACCCATCGCTTGCAATAACCATAAGTGTATATTCGGCTCGAGTTTCCGCATCGAGTTCACCAGTAAGGACTACCCGGCCACCGTACCTATCAATGCTGAATGGCAGGGAATTACTTGAGTTTCCGAAGCGGTAGGTCAAAGCTGGTGAGCTGTCCACGTCATTGGCTGTAATAGTTGTTAGAATAGTGCCTGGCGTTGTATCTGCGAAACAAAACGAAAAGTGAATTATTATATAAAAATCTCAATTTGCATATATTTGAACCTATATTATCAAACTTATGGTTCAAATTTATCTGCAAATAATTAAATATCAATCACATTTTAATTATTAGACCGTAAAGAGAGAGCGTGAAAAATAAAACACTTCCTCAAATAAAACACTAAAATAAAACACTTCCTCAAAACAAAGAGATATTGAATAACAGCTTTTAATGCTCACCTTCAGGAACTGAAATCATCTTGTGCTCCGGGAAAGTTGGTTGATTGTCGTTGATGTCAATCACCCTCACACTAAGGGCAGTCGTTCCAGTTAACTGTGGGTTACCCTGATCGGTAGCAATAATAGTCAAACGATATTTTTCTCGAATTTCACGGTCAAGTACTATGTTGGTGCGCACTACACCACTGTACGGTGGATTTATCGTGAATGCATTGTCTGGGTTACCATCTACTATGTGATACAAAAGTTTGCTATTCAATCCTTGATCCATATCACTAGCAGAAAGCTGTGGAGATATTAAAATATTTAGGTTTTAGTAATTAAAATAGATAAAAGAAAGTGTATAGGCCTCCACAGTTAAAAAGGAACAGCACACACCAAGGAATAAGAACAAGACATAAGAAGGAACAAGCCGTTGTGTGTCGTTGTGTGCTCTTGTGTGTTCACCAGACTGTACATCATAGTATATGTTAGTATATCATAGTAGGCTTGTTCCTTCTCGTGTGTCGTTCTTGTTCCTCGGTGTGTGCAATTCCTTTGTAACTGTGAAGGCCTTATGCGTGAGGTTTTGTGATAATACCTTGATAACGAAGTCCCCTTTGGCGTTGCCCTCAAGAACAGTAGCTGAATATTGTGACTGAGTGAAAATAGGTGCATTGTCATTGACATCAGCTATCTTTATGACTAACTTTGCGTAGGCTTCTAACGGTTCCGGTCCGTCAGTCCTCGCAACTAAAGTCAGGATATATCTGGAAGCCTCCTTCTGCTCGTTATCCATGCTGTTCATCCAATACTTGTCCTGAGCATCGTGATCCTTGCCGTCCATGAATCTCGCCTCGCTTCTTCCGTCGTCGTACCGCAATTCCGCGTCGAGCCGCGAGGGATCGTTGATCCTCAGGACGCCAGTCTCCTCGTCGATGAGAAAGATCCTCTGATCGTTCCCCGAGCCGATCGAGTAAGCGACGTGCTGCCTCCTGCCGTCCGAGCGCACCGCGGTCACCTGGAGTACCTCGGTGCCGGCCGCCGAGTTCTCCTGGACGACGATGTTGTAGCTGTCGTTTTGGAACTTGAGCACCGGAGCGACGTCGGAGAGGTCGCCGATGCGCAGCTCCACCAGGCCCCTGGCGCTCAGGGGTGGATTGCCCTTGTCGGTGGCGAGCACCTCCAGCCTGTAAACCCGTCCGTTCTCTTGGGCGAGGGACGAGGTGACGGTGACCACTCCCGTGCTCGGGTGTATGCGGAATTTCGGCTTGTCCTGCTCGTTGGCGAACGCGTAGACGATTTCGCCGTTCATACCCTCGTCCGCGTCGCTGGCCTTCACGCGCATTATATTCTGCCCCGGCTGAGTGCTCACGGGCACAAGTGCTTTAAATGGATACTCCTCGAATATTGGATGGTTGTCGTTTACGTCGCTGATGTAGATCTCGATGGGCACGGAGGTTTGCTTCGCTTCGTACTTTCCACTGTCGGTTGCGACCACCAAGAACGAGTAGGTACTCTCGGCCTCGCGATCTAAAGGTCTGTGAACACAAAGCGTATTGACAGATTTTTATTTAAGTAAAAATAAGTTAAAAATTAAATAATTTTGAATTTTCTTTTAAGCAATGTATCAAATCAAACAATTAATATTTGGAATCCTAAACTTGAGTTTTAATTACCGAAAATGATATCAAATTTTATTTTACTTGAGCAATGTATTATTATTTTACAAACTGATTAATAAAATTGAGAAATGGAAGAATAACGAATGGAAGATAAAAGAGTCTTTATTAAGGAATGGCACACATCTCTAAATCTGTTTTTAAAGAAATAGAGGATCAATTAGAAATGATATGTTCACACAAACGTGTAAAACAGTTGCGAGAAAAGCATCGGCATAATTCAGTTTTTAATCTATTTTTACACTTACAGATAACCAATTATAAAGTGTCTATAAACATTCGATCATGCTAAAAGCGTGCAAAGAAAGCATTAGCCGCCTCCGTGATATATTTCTGCGTGAGTAAGTAAGACTAAGAAGCAGATCGTACAACGACCTTCCCATCATTCGCGGTCGGTAAATTATACGAGCCAGAATTCTCCTCTCAAGTTTTACGACCTTGTATAGAATCCAACACTACCACCGTGTGCACTTTTTCTTTTTTTTTCCCTTCCTTCTTACTTTATACGCGCTGGCTCCTATCGTCAGTTTTTGCTTTTGCGACTTTTTTTTACGAGGTCGTTTTCTTAATACGCCGAGTATTAATAACGGATTTTAGAGATGTACGATACGCACAGCGGAGGACTAAGGTTTCCAGTAAAGAAGTGTAATAGACGTTTATGGGTAAATATTTTTCGCCGAAAAAAATTTTACCTCCGAAATCAATCTTGCATTAAAGAAATAAATTGTTCTTATTTTCAGTAAAGCAGGCTAATGAGAATGTACAAGCTTTATAATGTAAATTGTGAAATACGCGTGATAAAAGTTATAAGAGGGTACTTTTTTCTGGAATCTCCGAGTATTTACGCCTCTGCTCTGAAGCTTGTTTCATTCAATTAGAAAATTATTAATAAAATACAATCATCGCGGAGTAATGACGTTTTAATAAATATGATTAGTGCACTTTTTACATTTCTCATTTTTCATCGAGTTAAAAAAGACCATTGAAATGAATTTGAAAAATGAAATAAAGCATTTCCGGTAGAGGATAATGTACAGATGAAATATATTTTTTGACTTATTTGTTCATGATTTAATATCAAATGGACAGTAAATTTTTCAGAAAATTTCAATGTACACTGACAAGGAGTGTCTCACCTCCGGAACACCAATCTCTTCGCAACTTTACAGGGTGTTTTAACCTAAACATGAAGCCCGATACCTTTAGTTTGATCTCATAGGCCTTTATTTAGTAGATATAGCTTGATTTGTTAAC
>UXGC01002744.1:0-10248 GCA_900480045.1 Eurytoma adleriae
CACTGAGAGAAAAGCTTATTGTTACTAAATAAATTTTACTTATTTCAAGTAAATATCACTTTAATCCAAGTAAATGTTACTTCATTTAAGTAAAATTTGTTTAGTAACAATAAGCTTTTTTCTCAGTGTACAGAAAGAATTATGGCTGTAAAATAAGTTTAACACATTTCTTTATCTATGAAGAAGTTAGGAATACATACATTTTAAAAATATTTTTCTTCTTAATTTAGAATCTTAGCTATATTTTTAAAGAATTTTTTAAATCCTTTTATTTATCTCCAATGCTGAATACTTTTACTATGAATGAGTAGATAATTTTTCAAAATTATAAATATTATTCATAACCCCACTGACAATAGATCCCTAAACCCATCCCTGAAAAGGTCAAACCACCCAATCCATTCATTGGAACAAAGAAAAAAAAACAAAGACATCTCCACAAACTGTCACCCAATCAACCCGTACATCTCATCTTACACCCCATTCAAACCAATCAAATTGATTTTCATCCCCAGGCCCGCCGTATCCTCTGCCCACTCTAAAACAATGACTCTCTGCTTTTTCCCCCGACCCTAAACGCTTGATAGTCTCTAATACGCCGATAACGACTGCAAAGTGGCAGTGATTCCGCGGCTGTTGACTCACGTGTGTCCCCCGCGGGCGGAGGGGAAGGGTCCGAGGTCGCCGCGGCACCGGTCATTATCATCGGCTGTGCAATTACGCGCTCGCCGTGTTACTTAAACCCTGTTTGCCGAGGCCCCGCGGGGCCCGGCGACGCGTGACGGTCCGCATATGTCACCCGTCCCGCGTGCAGCCCGATTCGCGACTCCGCTTTTCGAGCCTGCATTATTCATTCGGGCGTTTTTTTTTCGGACTTACCTGGACATCGTAGCTTTGCGTCACGACCGCATATTCTCGACGCTGCCATCGACGTAATAGTACACGGGTTGTACGGTTAATTTTTGTTTGTATGACTATTTCGTGTTTATACTACTGAAATTTTCTTTTCGAGAAAATCGGGGTCGACGAAGTCATTCGAATTTTCTGATGATACGTGTTGAATGTAAAATTGAACGGTAGATTGAAAAATCATACAAGCGTTTGCAAATAATCATAATCATAAAAATAAAGTATAAACGCGTTTCAAATCAAATGGCCGACTAGCTTTTTAAAAAACATTAAACAGGTATATGTAATACATCCATTAACTTTGTCTTCAATAAATTGAATCAAGCTTAAAGTATTAATAATAATTAATATTTTTTTATTTTAACTTCAATTTATTTATACATCTACAGAAAAAAGTCTACCTATATAATGATACTTTGTACTTCTTACTTTTTGTACTTTTTGTGGAGTATAAATCCTGAAAAGATAGATTTAAAAAAGTCGTAAAAAACACGACTAACAAGTAACTTTACCTAAACTTTTTTCCCCTCGTAAAAAAGTCTTTTTCCCCATCGTTACCAATTCCACCGAAAAATCGTAACATCTCATTACCTCGAAAAAAAGAAGATAATCCATCCTGCAACATTTACGTGAATTAAGCATCAAGATCGCCGTTATCTTCAACTTCATAACATCCACAGAAAAAAAGCGAGTGTACAAAATCATTACTCGTCAAGATCGTCACTATCTTTCCCTAAAGAAAAAAAAAACAAGCGATTTCAGTCAAACTTACCGAGAAAACAATCAACAGTTGCGTCCCGAAAAAAAGTCGATCGCTCGGATAAGCGTAACGAGCTTAATTGCCTCCTCCCTCCGAAAAAAAAGGGCGAGCGCGCAAAGTCGTCCGGGGCTCGCTATCGCATCGATCGTCCCTTCTCTCCGTGGCGAGAGAGAGAGAGAAAAAGGGGGGCCCACCGTCGCGGTGGACTAATGTCGATTCGATGACTTTCCGATAGTTTTGACAGGCGACGGGCCGCAAGGTGTCGCCGTAAAAAATGCAGTATGTAAATTTTTTGTCGGCGTCACGTCACACGTGCGGCGCCGCGAGGCCGCGAGGTGAGCGAGGTGAATGCCGCCTCGGAGGCGCGCGAGCGAGATTAATGGGAAAAAAATGCCGTCGGGCGCGCGGGAAATGCGAGTTTGACGAGCCGACCGCGCGATCGAGGAGCGACAACTGTATCAAAAGTACTGATGTATTCGCCCGGGGAGCGTGACGATTTTCTTTAGAGTCGGGAATCAGTTTGGACGCTCGACGTGAAAGATTGAGAGTGGAATGGATCTATTTTCTTTTTTGATGCTGGCCTAATTAATTTTTTTTGTGTGTTTGTTTAATTAATGTTAACTTGGACGGTATATGTTTCTTACGACATTCCCTATCATTGTAAGCTATAAAATGTAAAATTATGCAAAAAAGGGGATATTTATTAACTAAAGTAGCTCAAAATTTTATACGATTTTAAAGAAAGATGTATATTAATGTTCATAATTCTTTAAAGTGCAAAGTTACTCATAATAAATAAATATGAAAATATACGCATTTATATCCCTTAAAATTCTAAGCATTTTACTGACAAAAAAGCTGTACTAAAAAATTGCCATATAGTTTCTTACAAAATTTACTTTATAGATTTATAGTCAAATATCATAAATTTTTTGTAGTAAATTGACTAACAAACAGTCAGTTTTACAAGAAACGATTGCAATTTTTTCAACAATCTATACGAGGATTGAAATGAATTTCTGTAATTATTTCTACGAGCACAACTCATATACCTATTCACATTGTTTTCAAAATAATCCGTCACCTCTGCGTGAATCTACTCTCCCCCTCCCCCATCCCTTGAATTTCGCAAATCGGACCAAAAAAGGCAACGTGATCGATAAGACATCGAGTCCGCGAAACGTCGCGTCGGGACTATTTCTGGAGCCGCGGGCGTCGCGGCCACCCCCGCGGGCGCACGCGACATATGCCGGCGGAAGCGGCGCTTTTGCCGCTTTAGCGGATCGCGTGCCGCGGTTTCCGTGTCCCCGGCCACTTTGCCGCTAGCGGCATTCTTCCGGCGAGCCTCGTCGCCGGCCTCAATTATGTATGGCGGGATAGGCCCGCGCGAGCGGAACCAATCGATGATCTTAGCGTGACTCCGGAATCAACCGGACGAATGACTCCCGGCGAGTCAAGCGTTGCCTTGACTGTACACATTGATTTTTTAAGTTTGCGTTGTATATATTACCTATTTTACGCTCGCAATTTCCTTATACCTATTAGGGATAACTATAATTTTTTTATGCAAGGAGCTGGATGGAAATGTGAAATATCGGCGGGAATGTGATCTATAAAATGTCTTCGAATACTGGATGTACAAGGTAAATAAGTATTGTGATGTAAGAAGCAGCGGATAGCTTAGTTAGAAAAAAGCTGGGCTCTGCATTTAAAATTAAATAGACTTCGAACAGCACTAGAGGAAAGAGACATTAACTGGTGTCTATTAAAATTCTTAAAATCTTTTTTTAGCAGAAAAAGAGTAGACTTATGGGTATGCTTTATAGGCAATCGGTTTTATATGATTAGGTATAGATAACACAACATGCTTTATTAAACATTTGTACGGTTCACACGGCCAAAGTACTTTTCAGTTAGTCGTCATTGATTAGATAACAAACAGAAGCTTAAGTGATAGTACAGCTGACAGATTAGTTAGTTATTTGCTTATTTAATGTACATTCGATCACATTCTGCTGTTCAAGCAAAATATTCTATACCTTTTTTAAAAGAATCTCCTTTTTCCATAATTTTTCATTAATTCAATTAAATTTTTTACAACTAAATAAAAAGTTTCTTTTCTCATCTCGTTTTGTAAACATCGTGATTAATTATCCAATATTTAGGTTTTAATTTAAATCTTTACTCTCCTTTGAATAATATATATAAGATCGGATATCGAATCGATCTGTTAACAATCAATTATGTACTATATACCTTTGTTATACTAATGATGTAAAAAGTTGCACATAAGGAATTGAATCTCATTGATTCATTAATAAAAAAACAACTATAAAAAATAAAAAATCTTATACAAGTCAGCTACATTGACCATGATAAAATAAAATATCATTCTAATATTTTGACTTACTGACAACCACGTCGAAATCATTACACACGTCAAAAAGACATCACCCCCCGCAAACAGTCCCGAAAAAAAAACACAGGGTGCACGCGCCTAATTAATACCAATTACGTGCTCGCATGCACAGGTGCAAAAAAAGCAGCGCACCCGAGGCAGGGGGTGGCTCGCGACAGGCTCGATCGGCGCTGACTTCGGCCGATCGACCGCAGCGTGCCCGAGTATACGCCATCTCGAGCTCGCGGCATATGTTTTTACATGTGCGCGCGCGCGATAAAAGCGGCAATTACGCGGTGGAAAAGCGAGCCCCGCAGGTGCGCGCCCGCCACCCCCGCGGCACGCGTGCCCGATGCTAAACGCCGCGCGCTCGGACAACCCCTACCACGCCGACGGCTCGCGATAACGGTACACGTGGCCGATAAGCTCGCCTTAGAGATTCGATGCTTTTATTGAGGGTCACGACTCGCCGGGGAGCTTTCGGAGATGTGCGACAATGCAGGTGGAAGTTACAAGGTGTAGAGGATTCTGCACTCGGATGAGTTTCTCTTAC
The DNA here is from genome assembly GCA_900480045.1 of Eurytoma adleriae. NCBI lineage: Eukaryota > Metazoa > Arthropoda > Insecta > Hymenoptera > Eurytomidae > Eurytoma > Eurytoma adleriae. The sequence goes on from UXGC01002744.1 coordinate 4,621, forward strand.
GATTAAAAAAATTAAGATGTAGGAAGATAAATAGAAAAAAATTAAAAATTATAATGTAAGGAAGATAAGATAAAGATAATTCCATATATGGAATTTTTACATTTAAAAAAAAAAGACTGGTCCTTGGAAAATTTTCTATAATTATAATTATAGAAAATTTTCCAAGGACCAGTCATTTTTCTTTCGCCTACATATACTCCATTATAAATCAATTACAATTAATTGTACTATATATTTTAAAAAATTAATTGGTTCTACATTGTGTATATAATAAAATGTAAAGAACTTCTGTGGATTGCATGTTTAGGTACAAAAGAACTTGAGTGTGACACGTGGACACCCCACCGTGATTTAATCATTAAAGTACTAGAACTGGAAGCAGTTTCCTGTTCTTTATACTCGAAATATTAATAGCTTATTTGATAATTGAGAGTGTGAAAGTGATCTGAATTTCCTCACTAAATAAGGACACGTGTCACCGTCAAATTTATTTAAGATCCACTTACATGTACTGTAAAGAATGTGTGCATACCTATATTCTTACGAATTTTATTAAAAAGTTACGAATTTTTAAAAAAATTTTGAACCTTTTAGTTAAAAGGATATACTTTAGAAATAAATTTTAATCTTACTAGACATTGTTGAAGAATCTAAGAAAATTGGAAATGGTTTTTATGAAATCGATAATTACTTGAAACCTAAAGGTATGTTAAAAATTGAATAGATTGTGCGAATCACCTGAACATGTTTTATTAAACATTTGTACGTTTCACACGGTCAAAGTACTTTTGAATTATTGAGTAATTGATTAGATAACAAACAGAAGCTTAAGTGATAGCTGTACTGCTGTCAGATTACAGTTAGTTATTTGCTTATTTAATGTACATACATCACATTCTGTGTTCAATTTTTTAAAATATTAGTACCATAAGTGAATCGAAACTTCCCTTTTAATGAAAAAAAAAATTATTTTGACTTACTGACAACCATGTCAAAATCATAGCATACGTCAGAAATCCATCACCGCCGCAAGCTGACTCGAAAATAACAGGGTACACACGCCAACGCAGCGCCTAATTAATACCGATTACGTATACTCGCATACACAGGTGCAAAAATAGCAGGGAGGGGAGCTCCGATCGACCGCGGAGGGCTGACTTCGACCGATCGGCCACAATTCGCCCAAATGCGGCATCTCGCGAGGCCGCACGTGCCATATGCTTCTACGTGAACGCACGCGCGCGATAAAAACGGCACTTACACGGAAAAACGAGCCCCGAGGGTACACGCCCACCACCCCAGTAGCAAGTTGCAAGGTGCGGAAGATTCTGTATTTCTCAACTTTTGTAAGTGGGACTCAAATTTCTTGTGATAAAATTATTGACTACTGTGAAATTTCTATCATTGACATTGCATTGGTAATCATTGACACTAAAATTCGTTTTATATGGTAGTATAATAAAATGTGGAGAACTTCTGTCGATTGCGTGTTTAGGTACAAAAGAACTTGAGTGTGGCACGTGGACACCCCACCGTGATTTAATCATTAAAGTATTATAACTGGAAGCAGTTTCCTGTTCTTTATACTGGAAATATTAGCTTATTTGATAATTGAGAGTGTGAAAGTAATCTAAATTTCCTCACTAAACAAGGACACGTGTCATCGCCGATTTCATTTAAGAGTTACTTATTTGACTGGGGAAAATTCAAAACTTTGAAAGCATTATTTGATTAAAATATTTATTTGATAAAAACAGTTGCAAATTTCAGATAAATTTTTGTATTTAGTTTTAGAATATTAAGACACTCAAGTGACTTCAAGCTTACTAACTGCTAATTATTAGATATATTTGATATTTTTCAAGATTTAGAAAACAGGAGCAGGACAATTTTCGTTTATTGTACGTTGATAGTTAAAAAATTTATCCAAAAATTAAAGATTTTTACATACTCATGAATATTGATTTATCAATCTTACTAAAGACCATCATGCAAATGGTTCAGATAGTTATTCCCCCTTGAACAGCAGACATTGTTCAAAAACGTTAAACGTTTTACAACCGTTTAATAAACATCCTCTTGAAATTTTGTGCTGTTAGGACCACAAGAAGACACATTTTGCGAGATTACCGAGAAAAAAACGTTAAAATTCCTAAATGTGCTTTTCTTCGCGGCGAAATTCGAAAAGTGCTTCTTTTCGCGGTAATATTTCAAAAAAGGCTTTTCTTTCTGGCAGGTTTGAATTGAGCTTTTCTGCGTTAGGTACGACGAATTAATTATATTTGCCATAAAATAGTGTATTTTCACTGCTTCTCAGTAATAACTTTGCAAATGATTTGAAATAAATAAAATCTTAATAAATTCAAACTTAGAGACAAGGGTCATCAGTACCGAATTGATCGATCACCTCTAGCCCCATACGCGTGTCTCCAATAAAACCTATCGCACAGATTCCAACGTCACCGAAAACAATACCCCGAACTTCACCACTTACTTGCTCTCGCTCGCCAATTCAAAATCGTCCATCCGGCCTGTCCATCCTCGCCGAATCATAGTCCCGCCAGTCTCCAATCCCCCAGGTGTCACAAGCGCACTCCAAGACCAAAGGGGCCTCGAGCGAAAGGTCCCCGCGGCGGCAGTCCAGGGAGCAGTGTGGCTCGCTGCCGCGCGCGTCAAAGATCGGCCACTTAATCGGCGCGCGGTCTCGCCGGCACAAAACAAGAGCTGTGCCTCGGCGTCCGGTCGGCCGGCGGCGCGGGGGCGAGATTTTTAACCTTTCGCGCAAGGGTTGGCGGCGGCGCGCCGCCTCCCCCGGGGGGGGCCGCGCGCCCATTGGCCGCGGGGCGGAGTCCGCCGCGCCCCGCGTCCGCAGGTGCGCGCGCCGAGCCGAAAAGTCACGGCGGCCGCGATCCAGCCGCGGGGAGGAAGGACGACGTCGCGCGCGCTTCGCCGATTATTGGCCGAGCCCCGATCGACCCCGAGCTCATGGCCGCTCATCACTTTTTCAGGCCTTGCCCGCTTTCGGCCAGTCGATCGAGGCCCGGAAATTCGACGGGCGAGGGTGCGTCTTGTTTCGAGTATAGCGGCTGTACTCGCTAATTGATGGTTGTACTTTTATATATGTAAGATCGTGGTCTTTTGATTGGTAGGAGGGGGAGCGTGGAATAGTGAGGTATGTACAGCGGGAGGAAATGGGGTACTTGGAAAAAGAGGAATAAATGAAAAAATAAAATATCGTGAAGAATCGTAAAGAGTGAGAGCAAGAAAAATATTGGGAATATTAGTAATAAAATGATATTTCATGTTTTCAGAATGTTCTTTTTATAAATAAACTGACTTACATTTAAACAGGTAAAATTAGATTAATATAAAAAAACTTGAATGGCCGTACATATATTTATATTCATAGTTTTAGATGAATGGAGCGATCTCCAAGAAGCACAGTGTATATCTCACATTAGAGAGAAACACCCCTTTATTAATGAGGTGGTCTGTCATATTTATACCAGGCTCTACAAACTACGTTTTGGAGTATAATAAATGAAACGAAATCGTATGGTTTTTACTGGACTTACTCGTACATGCGGTTTTTAGGATCTGTATAAATAAGGCAAGCCATTTCATTAATGAAGAGAGCCTCTGAATAGAATATTAAATGCTCAGCTGGTAGGGATCGTTCGGATCTTCCTTATCTTGAGATAACATTTTTATGTAATTTTCATCACAAATTTTCACTTCGATTACATTTTTCTTAAAAATCCAAGCCTTTTTCTTATTATACTCTGTTTTTTTAATTGTAAATTATGCAGACATTTAGATTTCATTGTTTATTGGCCATATGTTTAATTATTGCACATACCTGTAAAAAAGAAACTATTTATAATACAATAAGTGTCTCGAAATTATTTTAAATAAAAATTGAAAAAAAAAGTTTTAAGAATACAGTTTGGAAATTTAGGAGATTGAAATATTGTTTTAAATTTAATCTCAGTGAAAAATGTAGATCGACAATTTATTTTAAACGTCTTGTATTTCGATTCATAAACTGGGTCAACTATTTAGTGGAGGCTCTTAGTATGAGGACGTCGTTGCTGAAACTTTCTCTTTTTGGACCAACGAAAAGTAAAAAAGAAAGATCTTAATTTAGAATTGTTACTGAGAAGTTGGTATTAAATTTTATGTTTAAAACATAATTATTGATAAAAGCATTGCATTTGACAACATGATTTATACATTATTTTTTACAAAACAAAATATGACTCAACTCGAGTCGATTGTTGAGGCCCCGGAGGGATTCGAACCCTCGATCTCCTGTTTACTAGACAGGCGCTTTAACCAACTAAGCCACGGCGCCAACATATCTTATGATTTTTAGCGATATTAGTCACTGATAATATTTAAAAGAGTCTGTGCCGAAATCAGTGACCTCGTAAAACGTGTTGGAGACATCTATACTAATTCACGGCACTAAGAAAAGAGGTTGTCAAAGAAAGTTAATTCTGAGAAAAGGAAAATTTTTTTACAATTGCGTAAACAATTTAAAAAATATTGTATTATTTAAAAGTCTAGATGCACCAATCAATTAAGCAGAAAAAAAGTCACGAAGTAAGCTTCTTTAAAAGCTTTTCTTCGCTATCAATTTCTTATAAAATATAAATAATCATAGAGACCATTGTAAAAAAAACTTAATTTCTTGCATTTCATAAAAATTGTTATCAACAAGTCATTAAACAAAGTTTAAACAAAAAATACACATAGAACCAATAAACAGCTACAGCTCTGTACACGTGGAATAGAAGAGTAAGCAACTACTCGATTGGAGTGATAACTGATAAGCCAATCAAACATCGAGTAGTTCAGTTTTTTCTTAAAAAGAGTGATTTTTCACTCGAATAGAGTATTTATTTTTTATTTTTTCCCTCTTCTACATTACGCGAGTGGGTATCTCAACGAAAAAAGTATAAAAATGAAAGAAAGGAAAGAAGGATATCGACCTCCGCCTTCGTCTTAGAACCGAGGGTCGCATTCGGCAGACATCGAGAGAGCAGCGGCATCGACGAGTGTCGGGAAACGGCGGTGGGAACAAAACATCGGTGAGAGCGTAATCCGCCGTGCGGTGGATCTGCGGATCGCGCGCGGCCCTCCGCGCGGGAGCGAGCACTCGAGCTGCGTGGGCGGCCGGGCTAATGGCTCGGCGGTGCTATTTTGTTAAACAGGGAAACCTTTTATCTCGCGAGCGTCTCCCCCCGGCCGATCGGAGGCGCGCCGACGGCGACGGGAAATTGATTTCGTCGCGGCGCGCCCACGGGAGCGACGCCGAGCTGCAAGGAATTTAAGGAGATGTAAGGAGAGAGGAGCTGGCGAGTTTGGGAATTCTTCTTTTCTTTAATCTTATCTTTTGTTGGAGGCGTTTTGTGAGAACAGCTTGCGATTTAGTTGGATCGCACGAAAATAAGTTGAAGGTGGAGTGTTTAATGTGCTGAAAAAGTACTCTCTAAATTTAATTCAGTGATAGTTGCGCAACTGATCCGAAAAAGTGTATATACACTGTAAAATAAGTGAATACAGTGAATAGTCACTAATTTTGCAGTGTATATACACTTTTTTCGGATCAGTTGCGCAACTATC
>UXGC01002745.1:0-10246 GCA_900480045.1 Eurytoma adleriae
CCTTTATAAAAAATTCATGGCCTTTTCATTGTAGTTAGTTTTTCTCGCATTGTGATTGGTTGAACGGTGGTTGTCTTTTATTTTGTTTTATTATTGTTCATTTGACAGTAACCTGCCAAAGGAATGCCTGATCCAGTCTGAATTAAAAAAATAGAAGATCCTGTTAAAATAACACGTATTTAGAAGTACTCCATATTAAAAAATCAATTTGAAAAATACACGTCTACTTAATTTTTACCCTTTCGAATAACAGCTTATCGCCCTATCCCCGTAATTGTATCTGGCCTTTCAATTTTGGCCGATTGTGAAATTACAAACTGCGCGAAAAATAACAAAATCGCGAAAAGCTCATTTAAATTCAGCTTAACTTTCATCAAGCTGGTTTATCTTCCATCGGGATCGACCGGTAGAACGTGTCGTAATTCAGTCAGCGGCAAGCGCTCCTGGAGCGCAGCATAATTCTTTCGGGCGAGCGCGCTAAAGGGGGCGAGCCGCGACCCGCATTATTCGAAACGCGCCAAAAATTAGCCGAGCCGGGGCGGAGTGGCTCGCGGCTTCCGTTCCCGCGGAAAGTTAATCCTCTTGCGCGCGAAAATTCGAAAACAAATGCGCCACGGCTCCGCGGTAATGCCGAATTAGGGTCGCGGTGGTTTGTCGGTGCGCGCGCGCGCGTAAAAAAGTGCGAGCGCACAAAGGACCGAGGTAAAAAAAAAGTGTCACGGGCCGCCTGCGCGGGCTAAAAAGCTGCGAATGAATGGGGGACGCGGGAGGGACAAATCGGGAGCAGAATGGAGGAGGCCGGGGATGTCGGTGACGTGGATGGAACGAGATTCGGAGAGGGGGACCGACCCGGCCCTGCGTCGAGAGCGAATCCGTCATAGGAAGTAATAAGTCGAATAGCTGGAACTCGGGGCTCCGCGTGTAGGCTTTTACTTAAAAATGCTCTTAGCCATTATCCCATTTTGCAAAATTTTATCGAGGGACAAAGTTTCCTTGTAAAATCTTTTGATAAAGTTTATCGCCCCCTCGTATAAGACGAAATTTCTTAAGTAATAAAACCCCGGAAACTCGTAATCGTCGCATTATGTCAATCTCGCAGTTCTCAAATCTAAATGTATACATTTTATTTATTTTATTTATTTCGAGTTCACAATTGCGAAAAATTAGTTTGTTTTGCTTCCGGGCTTATCGAAATTCGATTCTGCGTGAGTGAATAATCATACAGATTACACACTGCATTATTTTACTAAAGGATAACTTAACAAATGTTACAATCAATTAACTTTATCAAGTAATATCAGTGACATTTAATTTCAACGATCACAGAATTTATTCGATTATAATCAATAAAATCTTAAAAAATCTAGTGTTTGAGAAGGATAACAAACAAGTTATCGAAACGTCGCACAAATAGTAATTCATTGTATTCATTAACATCAACGAACCACTCTAAAACTATCTAATAATGAGTGACAAAGAAATTTTATGGATATAATCAATAAAATCACCTAACGTTTTATACAAGAAACCTTACACATATAAATCTAAGGCAGCGAAGTCGTTAATGGGTGAGGTGTCTGAAGATCCATCTGGCGGTAACTGTATCGGGTTATATTAAGCTACAGAGCTGTACCTAAGTCTAAGTGCGATTTAATTATCGTACGAAATTCGCGATGTAATGACTCGAAGGTTTTGCGCCTCAACTACTCTTAACTTATATTTTCATTTTCAATAGCACCATGAGAAATTTAAATTTACTATCTTGTAGAATCCAAACGTAAGTTTTCCATGAAATAAAAATATGTCAAGATTGCTGCTTAAAAACTAATTAGAAAAACTGATTATTACGGTTACGGATTTATAAATTATAAGAATTGTTTATAAAGTGGGTTATTCAATCAGAATCGATTGGATTGTCAAAGCGTTATTCCTGGTAAGAATAAGTGCGATCAAATTGTTATCCTTATACCATTTATATTTGTGTTATTGGGTAATCGGAACAGACGCGATAAAAAATAATTTTTCCTAAGTACCCATTTCACAAAACCTTACATCCCTTTGTACATAAAAACATCGCTATCTTTATTTGCACGAGAAAAAACTTGCTCTTTAAAAACGCAAAAGTTACAAAATTTTAATTAGCATCAGCGTTCAATTAAAGTACGTCCAACGCGCAAGCTCTTAAATGCGTATAATTCGCGGCGGCGTTACGGAAAATCAGAAAGTTAAAGCAGCAGGAAAAACAGAAGTTACAGAATGATCTCGTTGCGTAAAGCGAAGAGCAAACATCTAATTACAAACGAAACGCAAGAGCCGCGGAAAATGATTTGGAAAAAACAACGGGGGTGAGCGCGAGAAAGCAAAAGCCCGGGACGAAAGTACAAACAATGGGTCGAGGGAAGGCAGCCGGGTTACAGCATCAGCGGGGGGGAGAAAGAGACGTCGAGCTTCAGCCGCGGCATAAGGTGGGAAAGAAGGGAGAGCGGGAGTGAGAGATGCGTCCGCCTGCATTCTGCATTCCGCGGTCGCGCGCTGGTTAATTTGTAAGCCCGCGCGTTCGGGATTATTGTCCCGGGAGTTTTCCGGCTCGCTTTTCCCCGGAGCTATTATCCACCTCCCGACGAAGCGAATCTCGTTATGCGCCGCAGGCCCCGTTTATTTATTGTCCGCGCTTTAGTAGCCGTAATGGGACCGCCGCGGCGCTCTCATTATTTTTACTCGCGCCGCGCGCGCGCGAGCCTCTCCCCGGGCACAAAAGATTTCTTCCCCCCTTGCACTCTCTCTTTAAAATAAAAGTCGCGCGGCTGACGCGCGGCACTACGTGCGGCGGCTCGACAAAATTGTTGAGGGCTTCGAGCTCGTCGTTTTACTTCCGCGCTAAGCCTCGCACGGACTGCCGCGGCCTCCTTTTTCTTGTCGCGTCCTTCTGCCCCCCTCCCCCTCTCGCCGCGGCCTTTCTTTTTTCCGCGCATTTTTCGCGTCCTTTATTGTACATGCATCCGCGCCCGTTAAAGCCGGCTTACTTCGTTCTCTGTCTCCCTCCCCCGCGGCTTGTGCTTTTTTTTTGCCGCCGGAGCTTCCGCAGAACTGGGGGGATTATTCGGAAGTTATTTTGGGTTCGTACAACGTTTGTAGGACCATTTGCAGGTTCATTTATTTCAGTGGGACAAACCCGCGGTTCCATGTTTTTATTGTAGCTTAAATTTGGATTTAAAAAGCCGGAATTATTGAAAGAAAATTTACTGCGATGGCGCACTTTGTTCTCGCGCATTTTCGTTTACTTCCTTCTTAAGCTCCCATTCTGAACATTTTTTTAGCATTCCTATTTTTTTTAACCTTCCGAAGGCTCGTATACTTTAGGATTATGAAATTTATGAAACTTAATTATACTTTTTTTCTTTACAATTTATTTACTGTAGTTAATTAGTCTAATTTATGCAGTTGACCCAATTGCAAAATGTATTTTCACAAACAGAATGTTACCACAAGAAACGCGCCTACGAGGGTCAGAAAAGAGGAAAGGATGAAAAAATTGCATGAAGAAATAAGCATAAGAAAAATATTTGTAATTTTAAAAAGAAGATGCATGTAATAGTACATTACGATACAAATGCGGTATAAGTAACTGATCGCTTCGCTCGGGCGTAAACGTCACACGAGACGGAAATATCTTTACCAAACATGTATCCTACGGTATTTTCCGATACGACGTGTGGAAAGCTCGATTTTGAGCGCACGTATTTTGTTGAGCGTGCGGAAAAACGGGCTTTGCGCACGGCGTGTCGAAAATTTGATTAACGCACGCAATTACGCATCCACAAATGTTAAGGTAAAAAAACTTTTAAATTATATAAAATTTCGGATTTCAAATATTGCATCGTTACAAAGGTTTTTTTCTTTAGGAAAACAGTATAAAATATTTATTTAATTTTTATGTATTTGTTTAATGAAAGTTAAATTTTATCCATAATATAATGCGATTCTGATTCATTTAATGAAAACTCTTTTATGTAATTTTATTTTCTTTTAATTGAAAATTAAATTTTATTAATTAAAATATTTTCCTGTAAGCTAAATTAACAAATCAAATTAAAAAGAATATTTTCTCGGATGCAAAAGTCCATTTGCTTAAAAAAGGATAAAGCTCGCGGCAGCGTAGTCGAAGCTCCGCGCTGAACGAGATTTGATGCCGGCGTTGTAGAAGAAACAACACCTAATTTCGCGCGGTTGCTTAGAGAAAAGTCGGCGGCTGGGAGGCGAGAGATGAAAAAAATTGCAATAGCCCGGGTAAACGAGGAAAAAATGAAGCCGTGGCCCAGGTATGCCTCGGCGCCCATCGTGAGTAATTCCCGGCATCAGCTGCCGCTCGTCCAGGCCTTAGCCCATTAGAGGAGCGAAAGGGTATTAGGGGGCGCCGCGCATCCCCGGCGTGTCGTCCATAACTGCATTAGGCGATAAATAAAAGAAGCTGGCCAAGGTTCCACCGTCGCGGCCGCTAACTCGGAGCGCCCGGTGTCTTACGTATGTATGAGAGCGGCCGGCGGGGGGGCGGGGACCCCTACACTCGCGCGCAAGCGGGGCGAATCCTCGGCGGGCCGTCGGCGGCGCGCTGCCTGTCCAGGAAGTTGATATAGCGTCCCGCGAGGCTCTCGCTCGACATTGAATTATGCGGGGGCGGCCCGGGCCCCTTAGCCGCGGAAGGCGACGGCTCACGTGCGCGCGCGCGCGCGTCCGAAAGGCCGAACTCGTTAGCCGAGATTATTACGTGCTGCCCACTTTGTCGGCGCTTTATCGCCGCCGAGCTTTTTATCATAGCCCCGCCGCGAGATTGGCCCCGGGCTCGGAGATTGAAATTGCGCGCGCGCGGGGGCGGCCGCCGTTGATGGCGGGGGATCCGGCCGCGATTTCCGACGCCGCCCGCCCCCCGCGCCCCGCGTCTCGTGACACCTGAGGATTTCCTCCAGAATTTATCGCCCCGAAGCGTGCTCCGTGTTCACACCGCTTTTTTCCCCATCGACGCCCTCCCCCCGGGCGCACTTTTTTTCCCGCTTTTCAATACAGACGCGCGTGTAGACACGCGGCTGCCTCGAGTGTATGGAAATTGGAGGGGGCGGGGCGTTTGTTTTGCCTGCTTTATGGGAGTTTTAAGAGAGTTGCGCGAGTTGGAGGGAAATATTGTTTTAGCACTGGCTGAGCGATTTCTTGTCGTGATTTTATTGCGCCGCTTTGTTACCGCGAGCTCCAGGCTTTTTATAATGGATTCATAAATTAGCCTTCGTAGTTATAGGACTTATTAGACAAATGATCAGCGAGATAGTGGCAGCAATGTATGGGTAATAAAATGAAATGAGGAACATTTTATAAAATGCATTTTATCCGGGGAAATTGAGGCATTACGGGGCACCCGGCGGGGTATTTTATTTTCAAATGAAAACCGTCCGATCAAACAAAATTGCAGCATATAAAAATAATTAAACTTTTGATACTAAAAAAATAAAAGTTTGTACATTGAACTTTTTAATTAAATTTTTTTTTTAATATTGTAAATATTTTTCTTGCGTTACTTTCTATTGTTTTTACACTTGACCTTTTTTATGTGACCCATTATGTCTCGCTTTCCGATTACGAAACAATTTTTTAATTGAAATGAGATATTGCGAATAAACAATTTATTTACATAACTTATTGTTTGTTGCATTCCTGAAAGAAAAAACCACTGTCAATTCAATATTTCAATTGCAGTTACTGGAATGAAAATGGTAAAAATAACTTATATATTAAATAATTGTAACCTAATACATAAATTCAACAGATTTATTAACAAAAATAAATCATCAAATTTCATAAAGCATATTTTTGATGGAAGCCGCAAAATAAATGGGTCATTCACTTTTTGTGGGCTGATGAAATAAAAAAAATTCATAAAAATTATATATATCCACTTGTAATTAATTTAACGCTAGGATCATTCAAACACTTATATATCATTGAAGTACTTGTACTGAAGAGCCCTTTTAATGAGCACTAACATTTCAAACATTTTTATTTAGACTTTAATAAATTAGTTAATTAAGCCGCTGCAATTAAGGTAGTTCTCTCAAAAATTGATTTTCTTTAATTTATTTAAAACTTTGTTTACACATCAATTTCGATGAGATTTATACTTACGCGGTATAATAAATAACCTTCACCATCTACAAAAAGAGCGTTTTATTTTAATAATGTAAATATCTTTAAAATACCAACACTTGTTCTGTTATAATGTAAGAAAAAGGATGTAATAAATTTCAAGGGGCCTCATTCTTTTTAATGTTGCTACTTTTTGTATGTCTGGTGCCTATGTGATTAGTACACTTATATTGTGTGACACCTACAATTTAACGCAATTCGTTATTTTGTATTATTTTATGATCATATTTTATTTATACTGTAAATTCTAACTTCAGTGTTTTACATATTTAACAAGTATTACACAAATTTGTAATTTAATAATAATTTAATGAAAAATTAAAGTATCACTGCACCAAGAGAGCGCAAACGTCTGCGCATATTTTTATTTTATGCCTATTCTCTAAATCTCATTCAGTGAAAATTCACTGAAATTCACTGAAAATTAGTGAAATTTCACTGAATGAGATTTATAGAGTACACGCACTTCAGACTAAGAATTACATTCGAAAAAAGTATCCTCACTTAAAAATACATCGTTTCTTTTAACTATTACGATAGGACCAAATTAGCCGCGGAACTATTGTATTTTCGCATCAGAATTATTGATTACCGCATGTAGTGATATTAAAAAGTTAATTACGCCTTTACAGGGCTTTTATTCCAATATGATAATAAGCGCAAACAAAGGATGTTAATCTAAAAGCTTTTTATAATTTGATGGATATTTTATATAAAAGAAGTCCGCGCGGCTCTGGGCGAAAGAAAGTTATGGCGGCAATAAGAGCGCGGGAGAGCTTAATTATTCCGCAGCCAGTCGACGGTAAAAAGGTTTTTACCCCGCTTGTACGCGAACTAGCGGTGCATTATTTTCTATCGCTCCTTTTTACCTCCCGCCTCCTCGATATCGAAACGCGGAAAGAATTATCCCCGCGACGGTATAATGTATAATGTTCAATGATAGAACAAGGGGGCTGAAGGAGATGAAAAAAGTCGGAAAGTCCGTGACCCGACGCCCGAGTACGGCCGACTTTCCGAAAGTTTAGATTGAACCCGTCGGTCCTGAGTGCGCGCGGCGGAAGGGTAGACTAAAACCAACTTACTTGATTATTTCATTGTAAATTATTTAAAATTGTTAAGAGCTCACTCTTAATTAATTCGCAAAAAAATCACTTATCCTACCAAACGGAATACTTGATGTGGCTTTAAAAAAATCATTTACAGAAATATTGGACGATGTGAAATATTAATGTTAAAATTATTATTCGAAATTTTTTTTAGTGAGACCTTACCAGTAAGGATAATTTTTCAATTAAATTTTTACTACCGTTCAAAATATAATAATAGAATCAAAAGAATCATGAAAAATTATCGAAATTTAACTAAAACTTGTTTATAATTTCGATTGGGAAGTTGTAAAAATAAATAAAAATAATAAGTATCATAAAAATAATGGACCCGTATTTTTTCTTTCTTCAATTTAATGATTATTAGCACAGATATCGTACTTGATCTAAAATTCGTGTGACGACTAAGGTTACATTATATAGATATAATTATATATGCGGTGACGTTACAGTTATATTATTTTGAAAGTGCGATATTTTTATTGAAAACCGATAAATTGAAAAAAGAATAAATACGTGTCGATGACTTTTCAATATTCTGTCAGACGGATATAATGGAATTTTTCATGCAAATTCCAATATAGCAAGTTGAAATTTCATTCAACGTCACAATCATTCACTATTTAATTATCCCACTCACAATGAATAGTGTAGCACAGAAAATCTGAGCTTGCGCTACCTTTGTTAATAACAAATAAATTGTAAAAGATTATTTCGAAATTCTGTTTCCAACAGAATCCAATCATCACCCAAACACAATTTTTTTCGTTCACCTAACAAAAAAAAAACATTCACGCGATAAAAAGTTTATTTTCCAGACTTTTGTTCAATTTGTCAAACAACCTCCCGGCAACGATCGTCGCAAAAAAAGAAAACGAGGGCTTGGAAGGAATCGAATATTGATTGCGCAGCTCGCGCGCCGCTCGGAAATTGATTTGGACTCCATGCAGCATCGTTAACTCGTGTCCTTGCTTCGGCCTTTTTTTCCGCCGCTTCGCTTTTTGTCGCCGCGGCGCGGACCGAGCGGCACTCGACGCGCCCGCCTGAGCGGCAGTTCCGAAGTTGGCGGAGCGATAGGTCGGAGGGGCGAACTTAAAGCGCGCCCGGTTTACACAATGCAAATTAATCGCGCTAAGTTTTATACGAACTGCCGGCCTCCCCGTGCACTTCCGTAATGATTCGGTTTTTGTATTCCCGTAAACTTGAGACGAGATAAGGCTTGAGTTTCAAGAGCGACTTGTTTATGCCCTCCGAGAGTCTTTTCAACTGTCAGTTATACATCTAAAAAGTTGTTTCATTTTTGAACGGATGCTTTCGCTTAGTAACGCGGAGCGCAGTATTTTGTACACTGAGAGAAAAAGGGTAGTAAAAATTACGAGACAGTATAGTAAAAATTGCTAGATAGTACGGCAATTTAGTCACCCTGGTAGAACATTAACCATAAGTTGGCCAGAACTGGTTAATTTAGAAAGAAATTCACCATAATTGGCCAATTTATGGTTAATTTTCTACCAGCGCACAGACTGTTTTTTACCTTTCTTTTACTAGACAGTACAGTCATTTTTGCTATATTTACAGCAAAAATTACTGTACTTTCCAATAAAAAATTACTATACTATCTAGTAAAAATTGGCAAAAAGACAGTCTGTGACCAAATTACTATACTGATTGTAATTTTTACTGCACATTTTCTCTCAGTGTAGTGAATAATGAACAATAAACTAGATAATCTAGTCGGTGTCAAAATTAACTAATGATGCTTTATCTGCGAGTAAGCAGCGTTTGTTAAATAAGATTATGTGACTGGAAACAAGTAAACCTATTAATGTAGTGCAATAAATGCGGATAATGGCATAAATAACGCGATACTCGTTGTGTAACGGTCATCTGATACGCGGTAGATTATTATTATACGCGTTATTACGTAAAATGAGGATCTGTATACCTTTAATTGTATTAATTACAAAAATGTGTTTACGTTAAGAAAATTTATGAAACTTTTTTTAATATTCTATTACGTGCAACAGAAAATGATAGCACGCTTTTTTTTCTTTTTTAATTCAACGTTTTTCAACAAAGATATTACAAGTTGAAATTTCGTATGACGTAGTGGTCGTAATGTAGATATACTACCTTATGATGAAGTTAGGATCGTAATGTATAAAGTAAAAAGTAAGTGTCTATTTTTCAACATTTTATCTGACGGATCTAATGGACTTCTTCTCAATTTATGTGAAAAATTTTAATTTTCATAATTTATACTCGTACATTTCGTTCGTTAAATTAGCTTAATAAAAAATAATTAAACACATTTAGTAGTCCACGAACTACTTAATTAGAATATGCAAACAAAATAAACAATAAAATATATCATTTGGAAATGATGTTTGACGCTTTGTTCAAGTTTAAAGCTGCGAGTGAATACTGGTAATGAAGTCAGAAAGTTATTTTATACACAATTCTGCCCTCGTCTACATACTTGCATAGGAAACAAATGAGAAAACGTACAGCACGCGTAATTTAACTAACATCCAATTTAAATTGAACAAAGCTGATATCAACAGAGTTTCCCGGTTCCTTTCAAATATTCCAATTAGTAGATCTTTAATTAGAAACTTATTGAAACTTTGCTGCAGTCTAACCAACTATAGCTATAAAATTAAGGTAGCCCCGGTCACAGTGAATTAAAGTTAAACTTTAGTGCACTGAAAATTGGCATGTAATTCACTCTTACATGCATTTAACCGCTTAAAAAACTGGGTACACCGAGAGAAAAATTTAGTAGCGGTTACCAAAAACGCCCTAACCGTTGCTATATTTTACAGTGCTATAGAGGACCAACTATGTAATATATTTGATTTTACTAAATTAAAACTAGAATCAATTACTTTAAAATATGCTATCTTTTACTAAATTTCCAACTATATGAGAATAGTTAATTAAAATATTGT
>UXGC01002746.1:0-10240 GCA_900480045.1 Eurytoma adleriae
AGGGACTTTCCGTCTGGCTGCCAAATTGCCTTTTTGAAGGCACGCAAGTAACGGGCGTAAAAGCGCCACGTTACAATATAAAAGCCGACGTACAATATTTCTTACATATATATAGAGTAACATAAAAAAGAAAGCGATACATTTTAAAAATAAGGCACTTTATTTAAGCGCACGTAAGATTTAAATTGGATCCGCTAGAATTTTCGCGAGGAAAAGAATTTGCACTCATTTTTTTATTTTTTTTAAATAGGCATAAAATTTTGAAACTAAATGATCCTTTCGCCGATAATTTTTCGAAAAAATATTACGCAATGCATGCAAACTACTACCGCTACACATATGATGGAAAAACATTACACAATATTCCCCGCACGCTTTTGAATTGAAACTTTGAACTGTACCTTTATTCCACTGGAAACTCGTGCAATTTCTCTTCAAACTGTCGAGATGGTGAGACGAGACGGGTGGCATATTCCATAACTGTCGAAAAAAATCCCTCGTCCTGTGGTGTTGATGAAAAAGGCGACCCAGTGCGATCCTGGCTTGTTCACCGTGTCGATGTTAGTCACTATCGCCACTGGAAGACTCAGTGCTCGCGGGATACGATCGGCCGCGTACACACTGACGCTCTCAGCGCGCACTCCTCTTAGAGCGCACGCTTTTTTCACTGTTTTCATCTTGTACACGTGCACCTTTTCCTTCCAAAAATATTTTAGCCTACCTTGTCTCGACTCCCAGGTATGAAGCTGTTGTTTGATGAGACTCTTGCGAGGTGTTGGGGTGTTTCCTTCTTTTGCTTTTCCAAACGTAAAATCAATTCTCGTCCGAGAAATTGTTCCTCCGCTAAGACACCTTCACCCGACGAAAAATTGTCACGTATTCAGTGTGTGTACTTACATGCAGATTTGAGAGTGTATGTTAGTCGTCTTCGGTTCACTATTTTCGGCTGCACGTGGACGATGCAGCGCGGCAATACCTTTGGTCGTCAACGTTTCGAGACTCAGTACGTAAATCTTCTCGAGACTGACTGGGTTAATTCCCGTAATCTCCTCTACTAAAGAAATAAAATAGCTAGCGTTTGTGAAAATTCTGTGGCCCTTATAGTCGATGCGTATGAGTTCCCTCTCTTGAACCTTTTGAAGTCCGCTTTACCCTTGTGATATTCTATAACCCAGTGGCTGACAAAGGGTTGAGTCAAAACTGTGTCGCGCTCGAGAAGATCAGAATTTTTCGGTCCTACTAATATACAGCCACCCCCTCCCTTAGGCGGTAAAGTCCGTCACGATTTGACGGTTGGAGTTGATCTCCATCACGTTGTCGTACTCAGCGTATACTATACAGTTCATTGTGTTGGTGAGGGCTACCCGAGCGCACGAGATTCCAGTGCGAGACGCAGTGTGCTGATAAATCTGGCGTGAGATCAAAAGCGGTTAAAAAGTTGCCTCTGCGGTAATTTACGAAAAGAGTTGCAGGGGTTTGGACGGGATTTGCACCTCATCGACGTACAGAGAAAGGTAATTTATTGAAAAATGCTGATAATTAAACGGGTTTAGCGCACGACTTCCGTTAAAGGCTCTGTTATCGACAAAGCTAATAATAATTCTCTTCAGTAACTGCCCGAGAATGACGTTGTCGAGCGTGTCGCCAATTGTACCCGTGTGCATGGTGAAAGCCTTGATTTCGACGCGGGTAAGCGTGTATTTTGCACTCGTCTTGGCTAGAGTGTTTGCTTGAGCGAGCAAGACGCCCGGACTTATCTTGACGCGACGTTCGATTAACGTGGCTTCTTTTATCTGCCCTTTAAATTTCCCATCAGCGCTTGCATCCATCAAGCAAAAGGCATCCTTACTGCGCACGAGATGCCCTCTCATTTCTAAAACATTTATAAGCATTTTAATCTGGTTAAAAACGTCGCAATGCAGGTGTCCAAACATATCAAAAGTCGCTCCGTTTAGCGTAAAGTATTTTCGATATTCAGACCATTATTTACATTTATCGATGCATTAAACGCGCCGTCAATACTTCCAGGTGTGCCGTTGTACCACAAATTAGTGTCAAAAGCGAATCTTTTGAAGCAAGGCTGTAGTTTAGTAGCGTCTCGGTGTAGGCCCTGTAGGAATTGGTGTTGTTCGGTGGAGAAACTTGCTTTTGATTTAACAAAAACGTCGACTTGGTTGAACATCGAGTGTAGAAAGTTGTTTACGGGACCCACTTTTAGATTCTCGGCGACTGTTTCGTCTACAGGTAATATTTGCGCTTGTATGTAGAGCATAGTGTGCGCGAGATCTACGTAGTGTTCGCTGGTACCGGGGATGACAAACTCTAGCGGGGGATCCCCATCATTTGCGACAGATACGATGGGCTTATAACGTAAAAAATTGCTGTTTTCTATCGCTGTCTGAGTATCGGGGAGCGAAAAAAGATCCAACTCGCTAGAGGCACTCGGCCGAATGCGAGTGTTAAAACGACATATTTTTTAATTTGTGCCGGTCCGAAAATATCGGCTACGGATCTCACCTGTGCTTTTTTTCTCTTGGTTACGCGCTTACGTGTAACTTTTCGCTGCTTGCTCAGAGCGGAGGTGCGCACCCCCGTACGTTTCTTGCGCGACTGATTCCTACGCTTCACTCCTTACCTTTTATATCCAGACCCCTTCATCATATCGTTGATTTTTTTGGCTGCTTTCTTTCCAAGATTTTTCCCGGACTCTAGCCCTATCGTTGATAGGGATCGACATCCCTGAGTACAGTCACCCCCGCTCTAGCGACTTCTTTCGCCTCGCTCGCGAGGTAAGGGAGTGTTTTATGGAAAAGTCCGCTCAAAATGTAGTGACTAATTTTTTTTATCGAATACAACAGCGGAATATAAACCAACGATGAAAAACGTTTAACAATGTTACTCCCAAAATGGTACTTTTCGCCATCGAGCGTGACGTTGCGCAAAAGGCTACTGCGACTATCTCCGAAAGTGTGAGGCAGGCATACGGCCGTGTACACGTACAATTGATCGGGGGTCGCGCGCGCTAACGAGTCAGGGCGATTAGCGAATTCGTATTCGTACAACTTGGTTCTTATTTCTCGATAATTTTTTCGTTCAAGATGGTTTCATGTAGTTGTTCGCACTTGCATGTTCGCTCCATCATGTAGAACTCCTTTCTCATTTTTATTTTCGAGAGGACAATGCGTTGATGTTTTGAAATATCGACCGAATTATTTATTTCTTCAGTAAATTGTTCGATACTCTGATAAATCCCTTAAGGAAAAGTATACTTGTTGTAAGGCTCATTTCATTCCCAATTTTGACATATTTTTCGCATAAATGAAAGCTGGCTTCGAATAGTTGTAAATGCATAATGGTAGAAGGAATGTGAATTTCGGCGTGTCCCATGCTCCAATCACCGCTGAGTCATATCTCGAGGGATAAGTGCGTAGTGAAGCAACTCATCGTATTTTTGGGGGCGTAAAACACGCTGACCCACGAATTACAATTAGCGGGGTAGCTCTGCCACTTTACTAAGACCTGCTTATTTTCGCCGCAACTTTTCGATCGACTTTTGCGGATGCATGTCGCTCCGGCGGTATCCATTTAGTTAAATAATTCCGATAGAGTTAGGGATTAAAAAATTTTTTTTAAACATATGCGAGCAATCGGATGCTATAGTACAAGCCGAGAGGAAGAGATCCGTCCTCCCCACGCTCAAAAATATTTTTCGGAAAGCGAGGCACGAGCTCCTCAATATTTCCATGTCAATGCGGCGGTATTCGACTATCTTTTTTAAAGTCGAAAACGTACTCGGGTTTCGTCTTGTTGTACCAAGTAAAGAAAGCCTCTCGATCGGTCGAGGACATGGTGCTCGGGCTGTAAAAAGAAGCGTCGGGAAGAGCACCGACATACTGTTGATTTTCGAGAATATTAAACAGGTGCGCGAAATATCCTTTTTTCTTACTGGGAGGCAAGCCAAAGGCTTCATGGAGTGCGGTAAGTTTCATTTAAACTGTTAATAATTTAAACTATCTATAAATTTTGTTCTTCTCGCTCCATCATCGTGATATTTCGACCATTAAAAATCACATCGGGGAGCGTGTTACGGCGAGCGCTAGGATGCAGAGCTCTTTAGCCGTGTCTTGTAGGATTCTCAGAGCAGGCACTAAATGAATACACCTTTGGTTCACTCAACAAAATGTATTTCCTTCATCGCCTCCAACTCTTACATGCATACTACAATTTGAACAACTTTACTCTTAGAAAACAGGAGAGCCTGCTCGCCTCGTGCCAGCGGTGCCGGGAGCCACGTGAAAAATGAGAAAAGGAAGCGCAACCGTCTCGAGATAGGAAACAGTGCGCCGCCGACGGCCATAAACATAGTTACCGAAAAACCCGCGAACTTACGAATGAAAATTCGCAACAGAGCGTATCCGCGGGAGCACGCTCGATCATATACAATTTACTCGAAAAGGGTGTTTGGCCGCAAGCATACGTCAAGTAATTGCTCAACGGGCTTCTCGCGAAAAACTTGCGGATACCGTACGTAAAACTGAAATTGTGACAAAAAAGAAATAAAGTTTCGACGCGTGAGACTTTTTCGATTAAAAATTGAGTATTTTTTATCTTCGTGGACACTACGATCCGTTAAATCAGTCTTCTCAAAGCGCTCATAGACCATGTTACGAATAAACGATTTATTCGTAGACTTACAAATTTTCTAAATTTGAGGGAATGCGTATACACGGTGTCCCACAACTGCAGACTTTATTTTTGAGGGTAGAAAGAGAGTGATGTTTTGCGACGAAAGCTTTTCTTCAACATTTTGACCAATCAAAGTTAAATCAGTTGAGTGTCCCCGAACTTCCCATTTAAGAAAGCTTGCCTTGAGAACCACTGACTAAGTGGGCGGGGCAACGCTGCGATTGGTCAACTTCAAAGTTAGATAACTTGACAGGGGGGCCTCGTACAAAAAAGTTGAAGAAGAACTTTCGTCTCAAAACAGCACTCTCTTTCCGCCCTCAAAAATAAAGTCTGCAGTTATGGGACACCGTGTACATTATTATTATAGTTTCATGTCAAATTGATGAAACGTCGGTAAATCTTTATTCATTTGTATTCTTCAAATTATAAGTAGCACGCGCGAAGCCGAAAGGGGGGTTGTATTTGTTTGCTTGATGGGCATTACTTTTTGAAACACGTTGACCTCTTTCATGCACTTGGCGCATAAAGGCTTTGAAAATCGAAGTAGGTCGTATCTTTCGACACGATCGATTACACCTTGATTGTTTGATGTTTCCTTAATTTTGAGCAACATTGATTTATGCAATTTATGACATCAAGTTATATTGTTTTTTTACAATTTTAATTCTAAACTACTCAGGCAATTTTTATAAATTTCACAGGAAAGTTTGATATTCTCATTTTGAAAAATTGTTATAAAACATATTTTTGTTACGTTGAGAGTACCAACAAATGATCGTGAAATGACGGGCGTGCCCCTTCACTTATAACCTTTAAATATGATATTTTAATTTGAAATCTTTCTATATAGTTCACCGGACTATTTGTACTATATTCTGATATGTTCAAAGAACATTCTGTGAAATTTTTAGCCAGAGGTATAGAGTAAAATTTCGCATGGATGTAAAGTTTATAAAACTCGGTTTGTTTTTAAAATCTGCTAATTTCAAAGTAGAAAAATCACACTGATTAAATTCAAATCGATAAAGATAAAGCTTCTAAAAAAATATTTGAAAACTGTTGTGTGGGCGGGTGGCCAAATAAATAGAGAGGAAACGTGATATGACTCAGTGGAAGGTGAGTACGGCTCTAGCGAGGCGAACGCTGTAACGACCAGGCTAAGACTAACTATCGCGCGCGGTGGCGCTTACATCGCGAGGCGGGCGCGTCGCTCAAGCCGCATTCACTCATCTCCCTTCTTTTATTAAAAAGCTTACAGGAATGTGTTTTATATAATGTCTGTGCAATGTGCACTCAGCGGTTTATATAACGGGGGCGTAACGAGCCGGCGGCCTTTTCGGCCGATCGGACCTTCGAGGCGCTCGTTGATTGACCTCGCGGGCGGTATCTGCGCGTTGACGGGCACTTCGTACATGATGGGGTTCATTGGTGCGCCAGTCGGATTGTCGGATTATCGACGTTTACGCGAGTGGAGTCCGCCGGTACGCTACCCGAACTATCGTGATTTACATGATTTTCGTTCGCAGGTGTTACAAAATCGTAGGGTACGAAAGGCGGCTCACCGGTTACAACGATGACATTTTTATACGGTGCCGGTACAAGGTGCCAACGGTTCCGATGCACAGTGCTGCCCTTGTCGGTGTTGATGATGAACGAGTTCGGGGCCTCGTCTAAACTTGCGACTTCGCCGTAGGTGCGCATATCTATTATTCATACTTTGTCTACTGGATATAAATTGGACAGCTTTTTTACACGATGTCGCTCATTGTTCCTGCTTCCCCTTTTTTACTGTTTCTTTCTCAGACACGCGGTCGTGATCGTGAAAACTACCTAGATTTTGCGGTAGTATGGGGACGCGAGAACGTATTTTCCGTGAAAACATGAGTTCCGCGGGAGAGAATTCGTTGTCTAACGGGGTTGATCGGTGTGCAAGTAAGCCTAAATATATATCGTTGCATTTTTTTAACAAAGATTTCTCTGTTTTGACCGCTGCTTCCGCTGCGCCGTTGCTTTGTGAGTACTTAGGCGAGCTCGTTACGTGATTGAAATCATATTTGTTTGCGAATTCCCTAAATTTGGTAGAAAATTGTGTCCCACAGTCAGTCCTGACTACTTCCGGGATGCCGTATCTCACGAACAAACTTTTGCAATGATCGATTATTTCTGCCTCTGTTATTAAACTTAACGCGCATATTTCAAAAAATCGCGAGTAATAGTCTGTCGCGACTAAGTACCATTTCGTGCATTTGAACAAGTCGAGGGCTATCTTTTGCCACGGTCGGTCCGGGAAGTTTTCTTTCGTGAAAGGTTCTTTTATATTTCTTCTTTCCTCTATGCAGTTGGGACAGTTTTCCACCAGATTTGCGAGTTGCGCACTTAAGCCTAACCATCAAACTGATTGTTTGGCTCTGTCTCTGCATTTTCTAATATCTAAATGGCCTTCGTGGATTTTGTTAAGTATTTCAAACTGCAATGATTTCGGTACAATTAATCTTGAGTTAAAAAGCAGATATCCCGCGCAAAATGAGATTTTCTCTTTGTGCTGATAGTACGGAAGCAAACCGTCCGCCAAGTTATTTTTCGATGGCCATTTAGCTAAGCAGTATTCTTTTAGTTTTATACAAATGTAGTCAGATTCTTGTTCGCGTTGAATTCGAAGTAAAATATTTTGGGTAGCAGCTAAGTGGCTTATTATAAAATTTATGTACATGTCAACGTCGCTAGATAGGTTTTGGTTGGGGTCAAAGCCGTGTATCGGGTGTCGCGATAACGAATCAGCGAGCACTAATTGTTTAACTGGTGCATGTACAACGGTGTAGTTGTAGCGAATCAGGCGTAATCGGAAACCTTAAAGTCACGGAGTCAATTCATCCAACGGCTTGGTCTGCAATATTTGGAGAAGAGGCTTGTGGTCGGACTCAAGGGTTATTTCAATGCCCGTGATATAGTCCTTGAAACGTTCTGTCGCGAAAACTAGCGCCAAAGCCTCCTTCTCAATTTGACTGTATCGCGTCTCGCGCGGAGTCAAGGTTCTTGATGCATATGCGACTACTTTCCGATCTTTATTATCGTCCTCTTGGTCTAGCGCGCCGCCTAGCCCGTAACTCGAAGCGTCGGCTTGTACAATTATTTTCTTAGAAAGATCATAATGCGCGAGGATCGGTGCCTTTTTCACGTGCTCTTTTATGTCGTGGAACGTTCGTTCTTGTGCATCAAGCCATACATAGTGTACTCCGTCTTCCAAGAGCGCGTTGAGAGGCTCTAATAAGACCGATTTATTCGGTATAAATTTACCGACGTAATTAATAATGCGTAAAAATTGCAGTAAAGATTCCTTACATTTCGGCACTGGAAATTTCTTGATCGCAACTATGCGGTCCGGCAGAATGCTTATCCCTTTTTCCGAACTCCTATGCCCTAAGAAATCTATTACGCTAACCCCTATGACACACTTGTCGCTATTTAGTGTTATACCTGCTCTTTCTAGCTTACAAAGAACTGCCCTCAATGCTGTGTCGTGCTCGTCGGCGGTCTTTCCGTGTATTATAATATCATTGATGACTACAATAATGTTTTTTTCGCCGCTGAGTATTTCCGAAAACTCTCTTGAAAAATCATCCGACGAGCTGTTCACACCGTACGGCAAATGATTGTACATAAATCTCCCAAAAGGGGTAATAAAATTTGTCAACTTTTGACTTTCCTCGTCTAAAGGGCACTGGTGATAACCAGTTTTAGCGTCAAGCTTCGAAAATATTTTCGCGTTTTTCAGTTTGCCTAGCTCAATGTCGACTTTTGGTACGGGGTGCACAGGGCGTCACACGCTTTTGTTTAATACCGTGTAGTCACCGCAAATACGTATGTCCCCATTCGTTTTTGGCACAACTACGATCGGACTGCACCAGTCCGTGGGAAAATCTACCGGTACAATAACACCCTGTTTCTGGAGATTATCGAGCTCCGCTTTTAATTTCGGCAATAACGGTAATGCTACTGTACGCGGGTATGAAATTGCGAGAGGCTTGGCTCCGTCTTTCAAGTGTATTTTTATTTCCTTGTTGAGCCACCCAAGATCTTTAAAAACTCGCGGGAATTCTTCTTTCGCGTTAACCTTGCAAACGGTCGAGCATTGTATTGCGCTGTTAATTTGACTAACTAAGTTAAAACCAACTATTTTGGGTTTTCCTAGCAGGTTATTTTTCAAATCTTTTGTGACATAGATTTTCGCTTTTAATTTCGTGCTGCCTTTTATTAAATGTACGTAGTGATATTCGATTACAGAAAGCTTTTTCCCGTCAGGGCCGAAAATGAATTTATCCGGAGGTCTTATTTTTTACTTGAAATTACTGGGAATTGCGCTAGCGGCAACGCATGTCAAATCCGCGCCCGTATCTATCAGAAATTCGAGTTCGAAAATTCTGAGACAGTCGCGCGAGTCACGAACTTCTTGTTTGCCTTTCCTTCGCCGCGGCCTACCATTCTTAGAAATGCTCCATCAAGCGCGTCGTCGTCGTCGTCGTCGCCGCAGGCGGTTTCTTCAAGGCACTGACCGGTCTTCTAGCTATGGCACGTTGAACGAAGAGCCGGGCATTTCTTGAAATCTTGATGCCAATTAAGTCTGCAACGCTGACATTTGCTCCCCTTAGTACTGGAGCTCTTCGCCTCGGCTGCGTCCTGCTTCTTAGGAATTTTTGAATCTCTGTTTCTGCCATGCGAGATTTTGTTAACCTCTGCACGCTCGGCGTTTCCTTCGGCATTACTCTGACGTAGCATTTTGCCCCGTTCGCGGCTTGTGTCTCCGCCTGCCTGGCCATTGTAATGGCTTTCTCCAGTGTTAAATCCGGAGTCAGTTGTAAGCGTTCTGACGTTTTAATGTCTCTCACTCCGATCACTATGCGGTCTCGTATCAAATCATTTTTTAGAGTGCTGTATTTGCACCTTTCCGCGAGTGTATGCAACGCGGTCACGAATGAATCAACGCTTTCATCGGAACCCTGCGTGCTGGAGTTGAACTTGAAACGCTTGAAAATTAAATTTTTCTTCAGAGCAAAATAGTTATTAAATTTTTTCTTTACTTAATCCAGCGTCGTAGCGTCCGTTATTTGAGGAAAAATCTGGTTTAAAACTTCTTCCGATTTTTCGCCCATCGTGTAGCACAAAAGATCAATTTTTTCCTCGTTCGATTTCGAGAGATTTGCCACAGATACATAACGGTCGAAACGCTTAATCCACGCTGTCCATGCATCGGGCTTTTTGAAGTCGAACTCATTCGGTGCACGAACTGCCGACAGGGCCGTTGCGGTGACGACGCTCTCCTGTGAGTCGTTCGGCATCTCGCACTTTTGGAGCGCTTCTCGGAATGAGCACTGCGGTGCTTGTTCTCACTTTCACTTAGGTTAGGTTCCACCGACATACAGCTCCTCTAACCTTTTCTCTCTCTCTCTTTTTTTGCTTTCTCTTAGAGAAAGCCTTGGTTTGGCAAAAAAAATTTATTTCTATTTTTCGCTTAGAAACTCATATTTAGGTTCAGAGAGTCCAAAAAAGTATTTTTTTT
>UXGC01002748.1:0-10226 GCA_900480045.1 Eurytoma adleriae
GGTTTAACGATTCGAGCACCACCAAAATGGAATCGTCATCAGAATCTCTACGATTATGACGAACACAGCATGATAATGATCGACTGGAAACTACAGAGCGGAGAAGAGTTTGCCTTAAAAAATTCTTATATCAGTATGAATAATCAAATTGCAAATAATATGGTCAACACAATCCTTATTAACGGCCACGGTAGGTATAAAAACTTTGCTGAAACAGGCGAGGAACCTCTACATGTTCCAAGTGCAGTTTTTAATGTTAAGCAGGTAAGAACAGTGTTTTAATACCTATAAATACTATATATTGTAAATTAGAGAATGTTTTTTAGCATACTCTACCTTCAAACAAAATTGATACTAAACAGAATATTATTTACAGGGATTCAGATACAGATTTAGAATGGTAAATGCGGGTGCTGAAAACTGCCCAATTCAAATGAGTATCGACAACCATACTATGACAGTAATTAGTGCTGATGGCAATGACATTGTTCCTATTGAAGGTAAGCTGTAAGAAATTTAAGAATTTTATCAAGGTTATAAGTTCTTTATATTCACACAGCTGTTTATAATTATCTTCAGTTGACTCAATCTTCTCTTGGTCTGGTGAAAGATACGACTTTATAATCAATGCCGATAAGGAAATTGATAATTATTGGATTAGATACCGCTCGTATGGCAACCTTTGCTATAAGATAAACAATCCGAACAGTAGAATTCATCAAGTAGCAATACTTCGATATGAATCAGCAGACTTAGTAGATCCCAAATCACCTATCGGCTGGGATATTATGCCATTGCCAGAAAATTCTAGGGTAAATACAAAAGAAAATCTGTATTGTTAGATAAAAAAAAATGAAGGAAAACTTCATACTAATGCAATAATTATAGGATCTGAATGCATACAACTTCGGTGTAAAGTCGGAAATACCTATTGTTTCATTGGAATCCTTGGTAGCCAATGACAAAACTACTAATGAAAATGTTGACCAACAATTTTATATTACTTATGACTTTCATAATGTCGATAATTATCAGTACCAACGTTCAGGACTATATGGAGTTAAACAACGTAGGTTACAAGAGACTGAAAATAAAGCTTTTGAAATAACTTTATTGGTTTCTTAAATAGTTTCAGGTATATATCCCGACAGGGCTATGGGCTCACTTCAGTTAAATCATATAGCTTTCAAGATGCCGTCTTTCCCAATATTTCCTCAAAGAAATATGATCACATCGAAAACCTTCTGCAACAGTACAACTCTTAGAGACAAAGACTGCATAAACGAATTCTGCGCCTGTACGCACGCGTTGCAAGTGAAATTGAACAGTACCGTTGAACTGGTTATCGTAGATGAAGGTGTGCATTAAATGCTTTTTAAGTGTCTGCATGTTTCATATTATTAAATCTGTGATTATTATAGGTCGGTATGCTTTAATCCATCATCCGATGCATTTACATGGCCATTCCTTCAGAGTAGTTGCGATGGGAAAATTGGAAGGCAACGTGACCGTAGACCGAGTGAAGCAACTGGATCACGAGGGCAAAATTAAAAGGACCCTTGAACGAGCGCCTCTAAAAGACACAGTGAAGATACCCAACGGTGGATATACTGTAGTTAGATTTTATGCGAATAATCCAGGTAACTATATTATATGACCCTGAGAAAATGTTTGCTCCTTGGGGCTAATACATCCCTTACCGAAATGTCCTGCAGGACATCCTGTAGGGCATCCTATAGGACATCCTGCAGGAAGTCCTGCAGGATATTCTGCCATCCTGCAGGTATTTTTCAATTTTTCCTACAGAATCATCGGGTAGAACAATATGTCTGATGTAAGACAATAATTTCCTGCAGGAATATCCTACAGGAAATCGTTCCTGCAGGAAAAATCGCGAAATACCTCCAGGACGGTAGGATATCCTGCAGGACATTTCGGTAAGGGATGCTAAAAGAATAAGAGCAGAGGAATAAGAAAATACATTGTTAGTATATGATCTATATGTACGAAAAATAAAAGGGAACAACTGGAAATAACTGACAATGAGTTGTTTCCTCTTATTCCTCATATATATAGATATACTAACAATATATTTTCTTCTTCCTATCCTCTTATTCTTTTAGCGTGTACTAGCCCTTACGTAACATATTCTGATTTCCTAAATTAATATTTTAATTGCAGGTTATTGGTTCTTCCATTGTCACTTTGACGAACACGTCATTTTAGGAATGGCACTTGTATTTAAAGTTGGCGAGCACGAAGATATGCTACCAGTACCGAATAATTTTCCACAATGCGGAAGTTACGTACCAAACGCAATGTGATAATTTATATTTAGAAAAATAAAGCTCTTATTATCGGTAAAGAGCGCATTGTTAACAAGCATTGACGTATTATTTATGAGCTGAGGTATTACTGATCTTTATCAGTTCATCAAATTATCATCATAATTATATAATATATTATATTAACTGGTATTAACTGATTGAATTATCACCTGAGATGAGATTTCATCAGTATTTTCAGGTGATAACTAATCTAAGATCTTAGCTGAATTCTCAGTTGAGATTTTTTGCAAATTAAAAAATGCTAAAATAATAAAATAAAAAAGGTTATAGCATGTCCCTACTGAAAATGAACGCGCAACTTTTTGCGTCACTTTTAGCGCCACTTTTAGCGCCACTTTTTGCGCCACTTTTTGCGCCACCTTATCGAGCGAAAAGTGACGCTACTTTTCGCGCAACTAATTTTTAAAATAATATAAAAAAAATATATTAAATAAATAAAATAAATATTAGTGCATCAACATTATTTTTCTGCGCTACTTCTTAAATAAGATTCCCGATCAGCTCGTCCACTGATTTTTGACGCGTCGACAGTTTATAGGGCGTGCCCGCCTGAAAATGGTAGCTCAACTATTAACGTCACCTCATCGAGAGAATAGTGACGCTACTTTTTGCGCAATTAATAGCAGAACACGAAAAATAGCGCTACTTTTTGCGCTACTAATGGTGCAACTAATAAAGTGACTACGCTAGTATTTGCGCAACTAATAGCGTTCCTATTAGTATTTACTTCTAATTAAAAAAAGTATTTTCGAATATTTATTTAATATTAATAATTGCGCTATTAATTACTACGCAAATAATAGGGTCTCTCTATCAGTTGCGCTATTAGTAGCGCTACTTTTCGTATTGCGATATTAGTTGCGCAAAACCTAGCGTCACTTTTCTCATAAGGTGACGCTAAAAGTTGTGCGACCATTTTCAGGCCGGTATTTCAGGTGCGATCTCACCTGAAAATTCACCTAAAATCTCACCTAAGTTTTTTTAGTAGGGTTTTCATCTGAGATGAATTAATACTGAAATTCCTTTCTGTTTACTGGGGAATACTACTAGGGAAAATATTTACCAGGGAAATACTTGCTGTAATAGTATAAATGAATTGTTAATAAGTGATGGCTGAAAAGTGAAAATAAAAGATCTTTTTAACAAGTTCACAAAAAATTTCATAGTTTATTTTTAGAAAAAGAATATAAACTTATTTTTGTGTATTTTAAGCATATATTATTTAATTTCATTAAATAATTTATGCTGCACAAATAAATTATTATAAATATGTAAAAATATTTTTTTTTAATTAAATCAAATTAATAAAGAAATGAAAATTTCCTCAGAATGTACAAATTATTGAAATTCGTTGAGTGAAATTTTCAATTTATTATCAAATTTTTTTTTACAAAAAATTCTTAAAAAATAACAATTAATGTAAACACTCCGTATAGTAAAAAACAAGGGTACGCTATTAATAAACGTTGTTTTTCTTCACCTGACATTGCACAAAACAATCTAGATGAAGACAGTGCAGCCCATGAAACAGATAGTGCAGCAAGCATCAACCCAAAGGGTCCTCGAAGACTAGTAAAAATACCTAAGCCTGCCAATCCGACTACTGGAAGTATACAGTAACCAAGAACAGAAGCCACTGACGACAAAGTGATGTTTCCAGTGCTGCTCATCAAAGATTGCAAAATATACATCAACAAACATGAAGTTACTGCCAATCCATAAACATATCCAAAGTGTGCTTTCGATCCTGCCAAGAGCAAAAATGCAGCAAGTAATAAACAAAATGCTAACGGACCTGCCAAATCTGAATCTTGCAAGAGATAATTGGCATCATCTGTCTGACTGCGTCTGTGAAATGGATTTAGCACAGCTAATGTTTTTTGAAGGATTCTATCTGGATCGATTCCTAACTCCTCCAGCAGTGGTGGTTCATCTTCCTCGTCAGTAAATCCTGTTGTTCCTACAATACCCACAGTAATATTTATTATATGTAAATTTATGTGAATGGGTATAAAAGTAACCTAATGCTGTGGCGTAACTATTTTTTAGACTACATACCTTGATTATAATTATCCGGAGTATAAAGCTCTCCAGAGTATGCATTTTGATTTGGATTTAAGAACTCTTGCTGCGTATAACCACTATAATCACCTGCTGGCTGATCGTTATAATTTCCAAAATCGAATTGTTGGTTAGGTTGACCAAATCCATTATTATCAAAATTGTATTGATTCTGAGCTGGTGGCATCCAATAACTATCTTGTTGATTGTAATTCGACATTTTTAGTATTGTTGTTTATTTTGCAAAATATTTCACTTGACACAAAAACTCGTGTTTTATTTATTAAACTGGCTGCTTTAAACAGCTGATCGAAAGCTTATTTTCGCCACAGAGGCACGACACACGAATAATCATAATAATTCAAAGAAGGACGTCGGGAAGACGGGGAAGTACGACACGAATTTGGAAAAGTGACACACTTAATAAAACGTCACATCCTTTCATTCGTTGTAATTATTTTTTTTTGTTTGAATTTGAAAACTACATATTATCATTTCGTAAAACAAGTATTTCTATCCAAATATTTTGAAATTAATAATTAATTTTTCTTATTTTTTCTATTTGTTGTCGTAAAAATTACCAGTGAATACTAAGGTATTGTCACAATTCTGGTAACAATACAACAACAATATAAGCGCCAAATTTTAAGAATTGACAATAGTCTATTTTTTTTAAATAATAATAGGTAAATAAATAAGTGAATGAATACAACACATAAGTTTATCAAAAGTCAATGATTGAGAGAAATTTTTATTAAACATATTTCGAAACAGTTTATAATATTTTTAAATTGTGTAAAAATTTCATAAGTTTTCAGATTTTTGACTGCATAGACGTACATATGTACATTTTACATTTCATTTTCGACATTTTAAGTTACTTAAGTAAGAACATTAAAAACAATTTTTTTATAAGAATAGAGTAATTAAAAGATTGTCTAAATAAATAATTGTAGTTTAAGTTATCACTTATCAGACATACGTATATTTTTTTATATATTTTATAAGTGGATTAATCGATGAGTTCATAATTAGTGTACAATATAGTTAAAAATTAAAAATTACATAAACATTAACCACATGAAGATTTATATACATAGCTTCACCCACTTACTCCAATAGTCTAAATTATCAAATAGAATGTATGAATATAATAACAGTAGGAATGAGATGTTCGATTCGTTAATCATTCGAGTATTATTTAAATTTCAGAAATATCCATAGAAAGAAAAATACTGCTATCGAAAACAAAAATAAATAAACTATGTAGTAATTGTGGCTTCCTTTAGCCATCCTTATGACTCGAGCAACAGAAGAAGTAAGGGAACCACTTGTTCTATCAAAATCATCATCCTAAAAATAAAATAACAGTTTCAGTAATCAACTTGCAGATTTGACGCAACAATGTTAATACTTGAAATCATAGTAAAAAACCCAATCAGTACAAACCATATTTCGGAGCATTTTATCTTGATATTTGACTTCTGTACCAATGTCAATTGACAGTGACTTCAGTGCATGAATTTTGTCCTTTAGTTCATCAGCCATCCGATCATTCTCTTCCTCCAAAGAATGAGAAGCACTTGGCAATGGTTCATAACCATAAGCTGTTAATAAACATAACATTAGCAAAGTAAAAAATGCTATTTTTAGCAAAAATTAATTTGTATTACCTGAATGAGCTCGCCTCATCTTGGAATTTTTCGACTCCACGATGAAAAGGACTTGTTTTTAACTTTGTTATTGTACTGTTTTTTACTTTAACAAAGGTTAAGTCATAAGATGTCAAAAGGCCACGTTAGCATTACAGGAGAAACTCTCTCTCAGTGCCCAGCCAGTATACATATATATATTTTAAGTGAGTATATAGATCGCGGAAAGACACATATACATATATTGCAGCTCACACTTCACAAGTCACATGGATACTCACATAGGGACTTGTGAGTGTGTAGTGTTGCGTGTGTAAAAGTCCGGTGCGAATGCACTTGTCTTCTGCTTCGAGATTTTGTACAGTACAAATGTTATTTTATAATCGACTAAATAAATTCTGTTGATTTGTCTGTCAAGAATGGCTCTGCTTACCAACTTAAATAGTGTAAGTTCTTATTAAAAGTATTGATTTTTGCTAATATTGCATTACTAACCTCTAAAGCTAATGTTATTAATTTTCTGAATTATTTTTAAAAATAATTGCCTTGTTTCATAATGACAACTTCATAAATAAGTAATAACTTCATAAATAAAAGTTTATAAAAATCTATTTTATTTATTTACTTTCAAAATACTAGCATTTTTTGTTTATATTTCAGGCCTTACGTGCTCTGAATAAAACAACCATTGAAAGATGTATTCATACGAGTTCACCATTAGGCAGAGTGCAATCGGGACGTTACAGAGTAACTTTAAAAAGAACTAGGCCGTTAACTTATGAAATGGCATATAAACCAAGTGACATCGCTCACAAAAAATCATGGAATTCTTGGAATACATGTAAGATCGTAATTAATATTATGCTTTAAATTTTCCTTTAAATGTTAAAATTATTTATTTAAAATTATTTGTTTAGCAAACATGGTTGATGGAAACAGGCCAATGGAAACAACAATAGAAGATATGTTCATGCGCAGATTTATAATAGGAACCTGGCACAATCTTTTTTTAAGTGAAATTATAATTAAGCGTCATCACAATATGGTTAGAATAGCAGGTCTGATTAAACGTCAAATAGATCCAAGAAAAATATACTTTTTAACTGGGTATACCGAAGAACTCCTCAGTTACTATTTGCATTGTCCTGTTAAATTAGAATTACAGAGTGTAGAAAACAAGGAAGATGTTATTTATAAATATATATAATAAACTTTATAAGTATAAAATATAACAATTTGTACAAATCATCACAGTTGGCAGTATTTTGATTTTACAATCTTACAAATTTTACAAATTTTAGTCTGTTATTTGATTAAAGACATTAATTTTGTAAATTTTTCTTGCCATTTTTTCATTGTTTCTTTTGGGTCATGCTAAAAAGAAAAAAAATTAAAATAGAAATTTAAAAAATGATACTCAAAATGTAAATAAATGATTAATTGGAAATAAGTAAAAAATTTACCTGCATGACATGAACACTTCGCTGTGTAAGTACAACTAGGACTTTTACACCATCTCCAGCTAAATCTAAATAGCATATGGAATGAACTGGAGCATCGAATAATTTTTTATCAATCAATTTCCATGTATCGTTTACTGGAGCAAAAATTAAAATTTCTTGTTTATAAGTTCCTAATAAGATTTCGTTTTGACCATCCATATTAATGTCTGCAATACACGAACATAAAATGCAATCAGATGTAAATTCATTTCCACTCAGCACTACATCAGAATCCAATTGCTTATTTAAAACGTCTCTAAAATTTTAATTGAATTTAAACATTGAAATTATAAAAAGAAATTAACTTATTTTTCTGAATACTTACTGAAATATAACAGTCATGTTACCAGAATTCAAAAGAACATTAATTTTTATTTCTTCTTTTTCATCTAAAAATAAATCAATTTAGTGTTAAAATTTATAAAAATAGATTAAGCATTCGGTCAAAATAAAAATACCTTGTTTAACTTGAAGAAATTCAGGTACTTTTATAGAATTGTGTGAAGGAAATATCCTTACATTACAAACTGGATTATCGTATCTCAGAATCCACGTTTGAATTATTTCCAATGAATTTACATTCACTTTAGCTAACTTGAATAAACCACATTCACAAGCAACCCCAGTCAGTCTCCTGTTAACCATAAAAAGAAATTTTATGTCAACATTTTTTATGTTAGTAAAATAAATATCATTAATTAATTTTAATGTACCAACTAAAATCTGAATGATAATAAACATCAATCCACAAAGCAATAGTTTGTAGTTGATCTAACTCTGGAAAATATTTTTCCAATTGAGCCTCAGTATAACTATGATTTTGCTTATCTTCTCTAATCATATGAATTTTATTATCATTTCCTGGAATGAGCCAAATAATCTGAAAATTTGTATGAAATTTGTACTAAATTTCATAATAAAATTTGCAAAAGTTTTATCTTTTTGATATGACTTACTTCATTTTCTGAGGTATGCGGAATGACAGTGTGGTACAGCATATAAGGTGTGTAAGGTAACTCAACCATCAAACAATTTTGAGCAATTACTTCCAATGAATTATTTTCTTCACCTTCTCCTACTCCTTCGGTGTATATATTTAAATATCTTTCGATTGTTGTTTCTTTACTTGGTTTCATTATTGTTATTCCTATAACAAATTCATCTCCCTCGTTTGATTTATTAAAGGCATCGATAGAAATAATTTCTGCTCCATCTGTAACAGTAATTGTTTATCAATAACAAGGCACAAAAGTTGAAATTAATAATCGAGAAAAATATATACTTGGAATATAAGTAAAAACCAACTCCTTGACAATTGGTTTCAATCGCCATTTAGAATCTTCGCTGTACTCAAAAGAATAGATTTTCCTCTTCAACGAAGCAACCAATATTTTGTTGGGACCTTTTATGGATCGCAAAGTGGTCAACGAATATATGTTTCCCTGAGAAGCCAGTGGGAACCAGTGCGCGTGTATTAAATCAATCATAATTACCTAAACGGAACAAAAAATTTAATTACCCATGAAATATTTACAAAAATCATAAGAGAAAAGATCACTCGACTAACAAGCAAAATAAATTTTTAAACATTTTTATTCATAAAATAACAAATTTATGCATACCTACTTATAAAAGAAAATCTGGCTCACAGCCAAATCAGAAATACATAATATACTGGCGCTTGCGGAATGCACGTTGCACGAGCTTGAGAAATCGCCCGTCGCCGATGATGGGACCGCGATCTGTACCATACAGCTATACAGCAACAGTGCACACGCGACTCCGACCTATATAATAGCGTATATCACTATCAAGTGCGTGCAAGTCTCACCGCATGTGACATGCAAGTATGCAACACACATATATATATATACAAGTGAGCTTAGAGTGAAAACATGGCTGCAATAGTGGAAGCTCGTTCGCTGAGCCGCTGCGCTCTGAGGTTGTTCTCGGGAAAATGCAAGGGCCTACTTTACTCCGGATCGTCCCAGACGTGCAGAAATGCTCACACCGAGAGTCCGTGCGAGGAGACGTACGATATCGTTATCACGGGAGGTGGCATGGTCGGCACGACCCTGGCCTGCGCTTTAGGTTAGGATCACTGTTTTTGTTTTTATCTCAGCCGAAAAGCGCAACACGGCGTGCAATGTGCATATATTTTAATGCAATTTTCTTTGATCTTAGTTAATGACAACTAATATGAGTTACTTAAATGTAATGTGATATAGTTACTTGACTTAATATAAGTTACTTAAATATTTAAGTTTTTTCTAAATGTATTTGTATTTTTTTCTTTTAGTTTGTCTTAAGGACGTTCTCCGGCAAATCGGGTTTCTTCAGAATTTTTTTTAACTTTGCATACAACTTATTTTTATATGCTTTATTGATTTCCGAAAAGTTTAGCATAGGGACCGCTGCTAAATATTGAGATATTTAACTTCAAACTATGGGATTTTAACATGAGAGGTATACGATTAGTATAGCTTTGAGACACATTTTAATTAATTGTAAAGCCAGTTTTCTTACTTTTTTTTAAAACTAATATGTTATACTATCTAGTATAACATATTAGTTTTAAAGTAAAAGGGATTAATTTACAATGTTTTGCAATATGGCAACCGCCCCTTGTTTTTATGGTACACGTACGTAAAGAATAACTTCCA
>UXGC01002749.1:0-10223 GCA_900480045.1 Eurytoma adleriae
GAAATTTCATTGAAAAATGTACTTACGGTCTTCTTCCCTTGTAAAATCATCGAGCAAAGCGCAGTTATAGTAATAATAACAAACATAAAAAAACATAGAAAAAGACCATAAGTGCTCTTTCGATTTTTTATCAAGTATTTTTGGTCGAGTCAAAACCGTAAGTCCATTTTCTTGTGGTTACAATTAAAAATTTTGTTATTTTATTTTGAAAAAGAAAAGAGCATGCCCGTTTACTCTAGAAATGATTTTTTTAAATCAAACATACAATTTTTGGCCTGATTTTATTAGTAAATAGTTATTGTTAATTTTCTCGATTTCATAGCCAATGCACTTACGTGTCTTTTTGCCTGGCACAGCAGATATCTTATTTGACTGTTTTTTGCTATCTATCTACTTTGACCGTACTATGACATTATGATATCAATTTTTTTCTCACTCTAATTTTACTTATTTGCTACTTTTTACTGCATCCAATTTACTTAAAAAGGGCACTTAAAAACTTTCAATAAACAACTTTCCTATTCTACTTGAATTTTAATTTCGTAATACCCTTTCGCAGATAAAAAAAAAGCATTCAAGTAATTATTCTGGAATAAATTAAAAATGTATTTTTTATGACTATGAGTTTTTTTTTATAATACCAAGTAAAAAAAAACCCTTCCACATTTAAAAAAATTGTATTCTTTAATTTATAAAACAATTATTTTATTGTAAATCTTTTATTAAATTATTAATTATTATAGAATTCTAATGTTAAACTACAGTATATTTTTACTTATATATTAGTGAATAAAATAAAATGGTTGTTGAATTGATTCCAATAAATTACTTCTTATGTACTTGACTGATTTATTGATTTATTTCAAACAAATCGGTTTTGGGCTTTCACTTAAAGTGGTGTGGGAAAATGGGATTTTAACATTTGCTTTATTGTATAATAAATTCAATAAGACAGTAAATGAACATCCATTGTTTGTAAAACACACAATGATAATAATTTGTTACTAGTTTACTTTTTTCCTTAAATGCTTGTTTGATGTAGTATTTATTTTAGTCTTTATGTCTTTAAAATCAGTAAGGATTTATTTATTTATTTTTTTTTCAATTATTATATTTAATGCATTTCATTTAATCCATACATTTATAAAGAGAACTATCACTAATAATATTTGACTGGAACTTTGCAGTATTGTTAGCTGTTAAACAAGAAATAACTCCATGCATACAGCAATATTTGCTAGTCTAATAATAAATTAGAGATATTGAAATTTCTTTCTGTAACTGTTGCTTTAATCAATCAAAAGCTAGAAGCATATTTTTAATATTCGATATCAGGCAGTACATCTAGTTGAAATAAAATATGTTAAAGTTTTGTACAATTTAAGGGATTTGTTGCTGTATATTTAATAAATAAAATGAAATGGAATAAAGTATTACATTATATAATTGATTGATATTAATTATATTTATTTGGATTGAAAAATTATTGCTACTGAAATAACTGATTAATGCATAAGTTATTTACGTTTTGATTTCAGAAACACATATGAATAAAGAAGATGAAGATAGGCAGCTGAATATCCAGCTAATAGTACTATTTGACTACTTTGCTGGCTGAACCATTCAGATGAAGCTTGCTTTTATTTCTAAAACTTATTGCATCCTGTAATCTCTAGTAATTAGTTCTGAACAGGAAGTATTTGTGCCTCCTTCAGCCTCATCACAAATCAAACACCATGAATCAGCTTGGACTGTGGTCCATTGCCCTTTTTCCTCTGGTACCACCTCCACCCCGGTTATCATCCCAACTTTTTCTATGCTGTGTACATCTTATACTGTATTCAGTTATTATTCAAGCAGTGGTGGTTGCTACCGAAGAATCAGCTAATGATGGTAACAGTTTTGTATCAAATGATACTCAGCCAATTCATATTGTGGCTCAGTTTCCAGTAGTTATTGGAGATCAAATGAACAAAAATTATCTAGATTTTAACACCACAAAAGAAAATGTTTATCATTTTAATCATTTAGTACTGGATCCTAAATCTGGTCAACTTTTTGCTGGTGCTGTCAATAGACTGTTGCAATTAAATTCTGAATTAAAACTAGAAGAATTTGTAATTACAGGTATTTATTTTGATTTTGCATCAGACCAATACGTGATAAAACATCTTTTTATATTTAAAGTAATGAAAAATCTGATTAAAAAATATTATAGGTCCTAAACATGATAATCCTCAATGTCATGCAACTGGTTGCGGATCTCAAAATGTTGAGACAACTTTAACCGACAATGTGAACAAGCTATTGGTTGCAGATCTTGACACACGGACGCTCATTGTCTGTGGTTCCCTATTCCAGGGTGCCTGTGAAAAACATAAAATGTCCAACATATCTTCGCGGCCTGAGAACTTCACTTTTGGCGTAGCTGCGAACGACGAGACTTCCTCAACATTCGCCTTCATCGGGCCTGAACGCTATAATGCCTGGCAAAATTCAAACATTTTATATGTTGGAACTACGTTTACAAATAATGGCGAGTATCGGCATGACGTGCCTGCCATATCTAGTCGCCGACTTGACACTCTCGAATTTGCTGAATACACCTTCAACAAGCAACCAATACTCTTTGTAGATGTCAAGTATCGTGACCATTTTCTCGTTAAGTACGTTTATGGATTTAACGCTAGCAAGTATGCTTATTTTGTTCTTGTGCAAAAACAATCCTACCTACCAGAAGAGGAAGAGTTAGGTACAATATTAATACAATTTTTAATCGATTATAAATATTGTAAGTAATAATAATTTCTTTATATTAATAATTGATTTATGATTTTTTTTCTTAGGATATATATCCAGAATAGCAAGAAGTTGCATTACTGATCCAAATTATGATAGCTACACAGAGGTAACGCTTCAGTGTAGTGTTGATGGAAGAAATGAATCGTATAAGCTTGTTCAAGATGCAAAAGTTGCACAAGCAGGCAGTGATCTTGCTGCACAACTGGGCGTTAAAGTAGGTTCTTTAATTTTTGTTGCTGTCTTTTCTCCAAGTAAAGGTATTACGAACGAGCCTCTGCCAAGATCGGCTTTATGTGTATATAGTCTCCAGGACATAGAAGACAAATTTGAAGAAAACATACACATGTGCTTTAATAGTAGCATTAAACATAGGAATATGGGATACATTAGTGGGCCCATTCAAGATGGAGAATGCCCCCAGGCAGGTGTTAGTATTATGAACAATAATTTTATTCAATTACAAAATAGTATATTAATTTTTATGAAATTACTCTTTTTAGACTACAGGAAATATTGGAGACTTCTGTGAAGTTGGACTGAAAATTTCTGGTGTATCTCCAATTGTAGGCCAGGCAGTTTTACATTTTCCTGATACTTTCGTAACTTCTATTACCTTAGCAAGTACAGAGGGTCACACTGTTGCTTTCTTGGGCACTGAAGATGGTGAAATCAAGAAAGTATTACTTTCTGCTTCGGATGCTTCAGTTTATGAAAGCATCATGGTAGATAAAGGTCAACGAATCCTTCCAGACACTGCCATTGCGCCAAATGGCGACTATCTTTATGCTCTTTCTACTTCTCGGATCTCAAAAGTCAAAGTACAACACTGCAGTAGTTACACAAATTGCAACAGTTGCCTTGTTGCGGGAGACCCTTACTGTGGATGGTGCTCTTTAGAAAAACGGTAATTTATGCTTTATTATAATTTTGTAAAAAAATAAAAGATTAAATATAATAAAAAAAAATTATTTGTAGGTGTACCGTTCGTCGCGACTGTCAAAAAGCGAATCGGAGTAGTCCTCGCTGGTTATCTTTGGGAACTGGTCAGCAGTGCATAGATTTTGAACAGGTGCTTCCCGATCGCATTCCTATAAAACAAATGACGACGGTACAGCTAACTATTAGGACACTACCGGAGTTACCTCCAGGTGCAAAGTACAAATGCGTATTCGGCAATGCCGATCCCATAGATGCCATTATGACTCCTTATGGTCTGTCTTGCCCAACGCCGCCAATTTACTTCAGACCAAATATTCCTAAAGAATCTGATCACGTTTTGGTGCCATTGTCTGTTCGCTCAAGTGAAACAAACAAGGACTT
Source organism: Eurytoma adleriae (assembly GCA_900480045.1). Taxonomy (NCBI): domain Eukaryota; kingdom Metazoa; phylum Arthropoda; class Insecta; order Hymenoptera; family Eurytomidae; genus Eurytoma; species Eurytoma adleriae. The sequence continues at coordinate 4,123 of UXGC01002749.1, forward strand.
TGTTTCAAGGAATTTCGCCTATTTCGATTGCTCAAAGCACACAATTTGTTCTGATTGCGTGAAAGCTCAGTGGGCATGTAGTTGGTGCGTTTACGATAATAAATGTACCCATAACACAACCGACTGCCAAGGAAACATAATATCTGGTGAAAATGTAATAATTTTTTTGGGTTATTTTAATAAATTATATGATGTTTCGAAAACTACTAACTTAATGGTAATCTTTTATTGTTACAGAATGTACAAGCCAACCTTGCAGCACATGGTGCTCAATATTGCCCGCGCTTTGTTCGACAACTGCAACCGTTGATGTTACCTAACAGTGTTCCCAAGGAGATAAAATTGGAGGTCGAGAATTTACCGCATCCCCAAGTTGGTCATACAGGATTTCAATGTTTTGTAAAAATTGAAGGTGCACATTTCCGAGTGCAGGCGCGCGTCGATAGCAGTCGTTACATTGTTTGCGATAGGACAGTTTATAGGTACGAAGCAAATACCGGCGAATACGAAGCCGAAGTAATAGTTATGTGGAATACGAATCATTACGTGGATCGTACGAAAATCATCCTTTACAAATGCGAAGTGCTCGGTTCACATCGCGAACACGCCGACTGTTCTCTTTGTGTTACTCGCGACCGTCACTTCGAATGCACTTGGTGCAGCAATAGTTGCGTCTACCGAGATGCTTGCCTCAATCCTCCATTCACAGAGTGTCCTAAACCCCGAATTGACATGATTAAGCCATTAAGTGGACCTATAGAAGGTGGTACTCTTGTTACGATCGAAGGTAGTAACTTGGGTCTGCGAGAAATTGATGTGGAAGGTAAAATTCTTATTGGCAATTCATCATGCATCTTAGTAGACTACGAAGTGTCGGTTCGGATAGTATGCAGGACCAGTCGACACGAAGCTACGGACGAGGCCCCCGTTATAGTGGGTAATGATGCTGGCTATACTCGCAGCGCTGTTTTCTTCAACTACAAGGATATTAAGTTGACAGGAGTGTATCCTTCGGTTGGGCCACAGAGCGGCGGTACAATACTAGCTATTACTGGTCAATACCTAAATATTGGTAGCACAATTTCGGCATTCCTTGATGAGCTGCCCTGTCAAGTTAACGCCAGTCAAGCTAGCAGTAGCAGACTGACCTGCGTTACTAGCAGATCAGGTCGAGTTCGTAGAGTAGGAAGGTTGACGCTCAGTATTGATGGTGCAAATCGTACACTTGAAGGTAACCCCTTCAACTACACCCACGATCCGACCATCATGGAGATTAAACCGTTGAGTAGCTTTGCTTCGGGCGGCCGTATGATTACGATTCACGGCACAAATCTCGACACGATTCAAAAACCCGAGATGGTTGTATACTTGGAAAAAGAAAATATGCCGATAAACCGTACCGTGTGCACTGTCTTGAATCCCACGCAAATGGAGTGCCCTTCGCCAAGTGTGGCTGCACGATTTCACAGAACTGTCGGAAAGATGCGCAAGCGACGCTCTGCCTTGCGCAAGGACGCCAGCCTGGCTCTCAAGATAGGTTTCCTTATGGACAACGTCGAGAGTGTTCGGGAGCTTGATAAACACGCACAGAGTCTACGCAGCCGGCTGATCTACGTTGAAGACCCCAAATTTTTCCCCTTTCCACGCAACATTAAATTGTATAAGGGAGACACTCTAGTGATCGAAGGCGAGAATTTAAACTACGCGAGCGACGAGTCAGACGTAAATGTCACTGTGGGCACCCAGCTCTGCAATGTGACTTCACTGGCGTTAACGCAGCTGGTTTGCACGCCACCAGACCTTCAGCCGACCGGCACCGACGAGCTTGGCATTAAGACGACTTCGGGCTTGCCCCTCGTTGTCGTGCGCGTCGGCAGGAGTTTACGCTTTCCCATCGGATACTTGCACTACGACCTCATAAAATCGTATCCGATACCACCCGAGGCGTTCGCCGGTATTGCCGCCGGCACCTTTGGACTTATCTTTATTTTCATCCTAGTACTCGTCATTTACCGGCGAAAGAGTACGCAAGCTGAAAGGGAGTACAAGAGAATTCAGATACAGATGGATACACTCGAGAGTAACGTCCGAATGGAGTGCAAGCAAGCTTTTGCCGAGCTCCAGACGGACATGACTGACCTAACTGCAGATTTGGAATCCTCTGGAATCCCGACGCTTGATCACAAAAACTACATTATGAAGGTAATTTCATTAACATTTAAACAATTCAATTCAATTTTATCTTAATACTTCTTTTAAATTAATGCATCATATTGCATAAGCAATTGCGGATGCAACGGACATCGTTGCGGAAGTTGTTCGTTTCATTTACTTGTGCATATACAAGTAATGTAGAGTAGAAAAAAAACGAGAGTGCATGCGGCGAGGGGTTTAGCGCGAGTCCTGATTCACATGAGAACCATGTACAACACCTAACCCAAGCTTGAAATAGCTTTTCCATATTATTTTTAAAAGGGCCTCTTTCGTGCATGTAAGTTTGATGGACGATCCTACTCTTTAAGGCGTGCACATCGTAGTTTTTTTTCTTTCATAAGAATAATTTAATTTAAATAAAAAAAAAAATTTGAAAATGCTTGAAATGACGATTTTCGATACCGCGCATGAGCAAAATAGTATTTCGCGGTTGTGTACCTGAATGCGCGATAGAAAATAAAAGCGAAGTTGAGGAAATATTCAATTTTCGCATTATATTTCTTTATTCTATAATTTAAAAGTGATGTTGATTGCAAAACACTGGCCGAATCTAGTTGAAAATTTTAATAAGTTTGGAAAATACGTTGTCCCTGAAGAATATTGCTTTCGTTTTCGCTGTTTCATTAAAATGTTAACGATAATCGAATTAAATTGTTAAATTAGTAAAAAAAAGTGCTGGAATAAAGATAAAGAGTCTAATGCGGTAACTTTGTTTGTTCATAGGTATTCTTCCCGGGTGTGATCGACCATCCGATTCTGAACGATCCTCGCTCGCGAAACAATCACAACCGCACAAACTACGATGCAGCGATGCTGCAGTTCGAACAGCTGATAAACAACAAATCGTTTGTGCTGGCTTTCATCGAAACCCTAGAGTCTCAGAACGACTTCAACATCCGCGATAAGGTGAATGTGGCGTCACTTCTTATGGTGGTACTGATGGGTAAAATGGAGTACGCGACGGATATTTTGATGAACCTATTACTCAGACTGATAGACAAGTCCGTAAATACGAAACACCCACAGCTGATGCTCCGTCGCACTGAGTCTGTGGTCGAAAAGATGCTAACCAATTGGATGGCTCTCTGCATGTACAACTATCTGAAAGACTACGCGGGCTCGTCTCTCTTCCTACTGTTCAAAGCCATAAAACACCAAATCGAGAAGGGGCCCGTCGATGTCGTTACGCACGACGCGCGCTACTCCCTCTCGGAGGAGCGACTGCTGCGCGAGCAGATCGAGCACAGCATCGTCACCCTTCATGTCGTCCAGGACGATCTCGACGAGAAGATCCAGTGTAAAGTGCTCGACTGCGACACGATAAGCCAGGTCAAGTCAAAGATTCTCGATGCACTCTACAAAAACACCCCGTTCTCATTAAGGCCTTCCGTGCATGAAGTAGATCTAGAATGGAGACACGGTCGAGGTGGTCACCTCACTCTCCAAGACGAGGATCTGACGACTAAGTGCTGCGGCGACTGGAAGAAGATCAATACCCTTGCGCATTATGGCGTCAAGGAGTCTGCTGTAATGTCGCTTATACCCAGGCAGAACGATGGCTTCTCGCTCTCGTGCAAGCAACCCTGCCATACCTGCACCAAAAGCTCGCAGCATCAGTTGCATCAGATGCATCAGTTGCATCAACAACATCCCATCATACAACATCCCAGTCAACAACATTACCACTCAAGACATACGATTAACCATTGCTCGAGCTTGCATCTCTCCCCAACGTCGAATCACGCTCTCATGACTCCAGCCAGTATGTATACTGCAGGCACGGGCATCTATTTTGACAGCCAACATTCGCCACCCATGATCATAGCTAATGGAGACGTTGAAACTGGACACGCACCCAGTCAGCGGCTTTATCACTTGGTTAGTAACATTCTTTATTTAAGGAACATTTTCCTCCTCCAAACTAGCTCTTTTATCTTTACTTTACATTTTTTTTCTTTACAAGGTGAGGCCAGTAGAGGAGACTCAGTATGTAGCAAGCATGGGCTTTGCCAGTGGAAAAGTTCCAGCTGGATTGCATCCAGAGCGCAGCCACAAGGCCATTCCTGAAATATTTCTCACAAGGTTACTTTCAACCAAGGGCACCGTCCAAAAATTCGTTGATGATTTTCTCAACACTATACTTACGGCAAATGAGGCCCTACCCAGCGCTGTCAAGTGGCTTTTCGACCTGCTGGACGAGGCTGCGAACAAACACAGCATTCTTGACCCCGAGGTTCCACACGCCTGGAAATCCAACAGCTTGCCGTTGCGTTTCTGGGTTAATTTCATTAAAAATCCAGACTTCATGTTCGACATTAATAAGTCGTCGACAGTCGACTCCAGTCTATCTGTCATTGCGCAAACTTTCATGGATGCTTGCTCGACAAGTGAGCACAGACTTGGTAAAGATTCCCCTTCAAACAAACTCCTATTTGCCAAGGACATACCTCACTACAGAGAAAAAGTCGGCAAATTCTATGCGGAAGTACAACGATTGCCTCAGATAACAGATCAGGAGATGTCCAGTGCAATGCAACAGCTGAGTGCTTCGCATGCTAACGAATTTGATGTCATCGCTGCCCTTAAGGAACTCTACATTTATGTCAGCAAATACTATGGAGAGGTAATGCAATTGAATTAATAGTACTATTTATTATTAACAGTATATTGTGACTCAGGAGGCAGGAGGGGGGGGGGATATCTCAGACGGCATTGAAAAGTGCTGTAATGCAGGGAGGGAAAGTAGGACTTTTGCCGCGCTAGGAGTTTTTTATTTTTTTTCTTTTTTATTTAAAATAATTTATCAAATATACGATATACTGGTGCAATGAAGTTTTTTTATTATTACACTTTATAATAAAATTATTTTAATTTTACTTATTCTGAACATTTTGTAATTAGCGTTACATTTATAAATTATTTCTTGAATAAAATGAAAAAGAAAAATTATTTAATAAAGTAATAAAAGTTGCATTCATGAGCAACGTATAGATGAATAATCAGGATGTTCAATGCTGTCATGCTGAGGGGCGAGGTAAGTCGGGTCCCCTCTGTCCCTGCGGCGTCTTCCCTCTCACTGCTCATCCCGTCCCGCAGCTAACAATCTCGTCGTTTTGTTTACGTTTTCGCTTGTTTCTTTCTCAAATGCTTGAAAGCGGTAAAGTGCCGCCTGTATTAGTGATCCTCCAGGCCTGCATTTCCATTCTTTGATTTTATGCCTATAAACCTTGGTTTTCTTACTTTATTTCTGTACTTTTAATAATAGATTTTTGCGATCAAAAGCGTAAAAACCTCTCTTTTATAAGAGCCTGTGTTAAGGTTAGAGTCAAGTCAGAAAAAAATTCTTTAATTTGCACTCTATATTTATAGAAAAGTAAATATGTTAAGTAACATGAAAATAAAAAAAGACTAATTTTCAGCCTTTTTGAATCAATTTCTGCAGAGATATGCTTAAGAAAGTAATAAAAACATGGACTTGGCAAAATTGTCTCCTATAGAGAACCATATGTGGCAGATTTATGAACCTGAAATATTTAAAAATGTTTCTTTGCACACTCAAAATCTATGCAGGCTTTTTATTCTAAACTCAAAAATTTAATTTTGGGACTACTTTAATTTAATAAAAATAAAAAATGATGTACTGTTAGTAATGTAATTTTTTTCTAAAAAGTGAAAGACCCGAAATTACATTTTTAATTTGTAGTCTTCGCCTAAGCCCTCGTTTTTATTACTTTTTTTAAAGAAGAATAACTAATAGTATATTACGTACCTAGCCCTGTATTATAAGAAATGTCTCAGATCACATGTAATTGTCGACCGAGGCGAAGCCGAGGTAGAAAAACATGTGATCTGAGGCTTTCTTATTATACAGGGCTAGGTATGTATAC